>CM038465.1:44464088-44664088 GCA_021464415.1 Lonicera japonica | reverse complement strand
TCCTATTGGAAGAGGTTGTTAACAGAAATAATATGATTGATGGGAGTAAAATGAGGCTTCCAATATTACTCAAATGATCTATGTGCATTTAACAAAATTAATATAAAAATGGCCGGGCTTTTGAAATTTGCAAAATGTGCTATGTTTATTATATACAGGTGGTCTATTTACCTCTTTTTATAGCAAATGATGAGATTATATTTAACTAGATTATGTTTGAAGAGTCAAATTAGAGAGTCGGACAAAATTGTTTAATCCCAAATAGGATACAACATTCCCACATCTTAGGTGGGATTCCTTAATTCCTGTCTCGCTAGGATAAGAAGTTTTAGGAGATATAAATAAGGGTGTTCTTAAATGCACTCACAAAATCAGTCTTCTCATCCCAGTGTGAAAATACTTTGTCCTCACCCCATCAAATCTTTAAAAAATCTTGCACTTCACCCCAGCAGTGGGGTGAGTTTACTGAAATAATATAGGGACGATAAAATTTCGTTGCTAAAAGTAAAAACATTAAATAATATTAAATTTTTCATCAAGATAAAATATAATAATAAAATTTACATCGTTCTTAATAAATTTTATTAAAAATTTCATCTAAATAATACCTCCAAGATACAAAATATTAATTGTCATAAATAAGTTTTAGTAATTATATGATATTTTATATAATCTTTTCTTAAATGGTTATTATTCATATTTCAAATTTATTTACAAATTTTATTTTTATCTTTATCAAATAAGTAAATATAATACTTAATTCACTACTTCAAAAATATTAAAAGATCAATTTGTTGTTTGTAAATATATGTTATCATTTGTGAAAAGGGAAAAAATGAATTGGAAAAATAAAATTAAAACAAATCATTTATTAACATATTTTGTTACTTTCGATTTCTATGATATTTAATTTTTCGAAGATTCAAGAAAACGATTTCCTTACAAAATATTAAAATGATAGAGATTTTCTCACCAAACTATTTCCTTTTTTAATATTTTTTTACTATTAATTTTAAGAAGTTAAATATTGAAACAATAAAAACACAACATACAATACATATTTATATTTATATATATATATATATATATTTATGACATATTAGACACGCGTTAACACTACCTTCTTTAACTTTAACATTAAATAACTTAACATGAGTTTTATTGAACATTGCTTGCATGCATGCTCAAATAAAAAGATTGAACAAATTAAGAAAAATATCATTGAAAATGTTATTGTGCCGGTGCAAATAATAATAAAAAAGTCTAGTAATCTATATAAAATTATGAGAATACTTATTATAAGTATACATTTATGAGATGTATGTAATTAAGTGAAAATAGTAGATATTTATTTATAGGAAAGAATGTAATTTTTTAATTAATTTTTAATTTTTAAAACTTTAAATGGGTGAGAAGGTAAATTAGTGGCAATTTTTTCAAAATATAGAAAGCGGAGTGAGAAGAAAGAGTTTTATGTTATTTTTTAGGTTAAGATTAACGTAACTTTGACTTTTAGTGGGGTGAGAAGACAGATTATGTGGGTGCATTTAAAAACACCCATAAATAATCCGCCCCTATATCCGGTCCTAACGAATACTAAACATGAAATATGATAAAGTTATCATATCCGGTCCTCTTATCTTGCACGTCAAACAAAATTTTAGAGTCATGAAATAGAACATTACAGATAAAATTAGGAGGCACATCATCCCAAATACGAGAATTTCAAAATTAATAGCGCACCTACCTAACAAATGAGCCGCCCCGTATCCATCACGGTAGACATGAAGAAAACTTTGAGAAAATTTTATAGTGAGAATTAATAACCACATATATATATAATATATCAGTACATCACTTTTCACCATGACGATTTGAGATAAACATTCATAATATACATGTAGTTAATTTGTTGTAGCTAATTAAACCAGAGAACATACATACAACACTCCATTCACAGCAATAGGTTCTTTGCGGTTACGTACTCGAAGATCGGTAATTGTTTATAAATCTTGATAAAATTTCCACTGAAGAGACAAAATTGTCTTGAGAAAATTGGGTGAAACATTAAAGCTAGTACACTATATAGTCCTGTGAATTATCATCTAATTAAAGAACATTATTTAAGATTAAAATTCACTAATAACAATTGATTTGTCACTCGAGTAAATATAATATTTAATAAAAAGTGATTTGTCTACTATTTGTGGTGGTTGGTGATATATCCACCTCTTGTGTGGGTAGTTATTGATGGTGTATATAGTATGGTTCATAGTAGTTCGTGTATTTGATAATGCAGAAGGAAGGAAGTTGAAGTTGTTCTCTCGGTTGGGAGACTTTCAGGAGGGTGACGTGAAGTAAAAAGCTTGTTTATTCATCTCTTTAGTCAGCGAGTTATGTAATTTATAGTATAGTTAGAGTGACAAAATTCTATGTCTGATTCCGTGTAACTACATTTGATATATATGAATGTGATTAATATATATATATAATAATTTCTTCTAGAGCACATAATGTAACTCACAATATATGATTAATTAATTAAACTACCCCTTTTATGAAAATCCAATTCTATATGAGTGTAATTAGTTCTGTTATTAAATATTTGGTTGCATTAATTACACTGATATTAATATGCAACCCAACATTAATGCACTTAGAAGCTCTTATAATAAAAGGTTTTGAAGAATACAACCAAACTTAATTATAAAAAGGTATTTAAGAACTACTTATTCCCTATTAATTAAGAAAACTAGTTTTTTAATCCGTGCGATGCACCTACATATTTATATATTTATATATTTTTCTTCTACTTTTTATAATATTAATGATATATTTGATTGCCTTTTCTTTTTAATAGATGGACTCTAAATTTCACACTTTAATAATATAATCATTCATTAAGTATGGGAGTGCCATATTTTTCATATTTGTCCATCACTAATTATGTATTCAACAATAAATTTTGATCAAGATAAAATTCAAGAACATAGCATAATAGCTAGTTTGAAAGCACCAATTCTTTGAAATGAACTCCCCCGCACTCTCTTAACTTTTCACTACAAATTTAACATATATTGAAAACCAAGAACAACTCCAGCAAATGAAACTTAATTATAATTTACAGTTTGGAAATTGTTAAATCTTAATTAAGCTAATAGCTTTCATATAACAATATCCGTCATTTTTTCAGAATAACAATTAAAAGTTTTGGAGTTACATAACATACAAACAAAAAGAACAAGTAAAACCTGTAAATATATAAATATAATTGCAAATCTAACTCGAGCAATAATTTGTGGTGAACAACTCGAGCACATCAATCGATCAATTCAAACAATTTCTGTTGTTGGACTTACAGAAACACCCTCTTTACGTAGTCTCATGGAACACAAATTTGCGCTCATCCATAATTTGTATTTTATATAACAAAGACTATATATAATGTGTAGACATTTATGATGCTTTACTTTAGAAGAGGAAGGCGAAGAGGTCCATTGAGAAATCCAAAAGACAGATGACAATATAATAACTGTTAACAAAAAAAGTAGGTTATTTTATTAAAAAAGAAACCTTAATTAAATCTAATAACTGCTATCAAATGAAACTTCAGAATTTCTTCCGTAATTAATGTTTACTAATAAGTGTAATTTGTAGGTGTAAGAGGACTTCCTATGTAATACTATTATCGTATATGATATGATATATATATATATATACAAGTCATATATATAGTGCATTTCTGGTACGAACCAGACCTTTTAGCAACAGTTTTTCATCGCCAAAACATTGGGGAGATGTTTCAGTGACCAAAAACCGTCGCAAAAAGTCCAGTCCGTACGGATTGGTCCGCACTTGAAATTTTTCGTATATATATATATGTATATGTATATGCATAGCTTGTCTAGTTAACAATGGTGATCCAACAGTAGTATTTTTATATATAGCAATTAAAAACAAATTCACCATTAGTAGGGTAATAAATACCATCAGTATACGAGGATGATCATTTGATTAATTAATGCTTTCCTTCGGTGGCCTAAGGCTCATGTTACAACCCAGCTGTTATGGTTATGGATTAGCTGATGCGAATATCAAATTTTAGCCAACTTGTTTTTATCTTAATTATCTCCCATTCCAGTCGACAGATCATGCTCAAATTTGGATATAAGGAGCTCCGTTGCCCGAGCCGTCACTAGAATGCTCAATCACAACGCTTTAAGAAAAATCTCCCATTAATTCCTTGAGAGTGCTCTCCATGCAATTTCCGAATTTGGTATAATGTTCAAAAAGTCTACCATATAATGCTATTGCCGATTTTTGCGTCCGGTCCGATTTCTCTGTCTCTTCCCAATTTCACAAGGATGCCTAGGATCCCCGCGGCGGAGAGCCGAGCCCCACGTGTCGCAACAATGTCACAAAGCGCCACCATTGCTTTCCTCGTTTTCAAAGAAGAAGTAGGTATCTATCGCAAAGATAAATATGTCAAACACATAATACAGCCGTAAACATTGAAGGGCTTTACTGACTTTGCCCTTGTTCTTAATGCAAAATTAGACTTAACACCATGTTTTCATAATCATTAGACTTTTTCATGTAAGGGAATCTCAAATAATTACATACAAATGAGGGGCACTATCTAATCTTTTTTCTTTTCTTTTTTTTTAATGTAATTATTTGACTTAACCATGTGTTCTTATGTAATTCTTTGAAAACAATAATGAAAATAAGGGCAGGGTCTAATCTCGCATATAAAATGGGGGTAGAGTTAATAAAGGCTAACTAAAAGAAAGACAGATCTTATGGGCCCATCTGGTTCGTCCAGAACTAAACATAATTTTGGATTTGAAAGTGTTGTTTAAAGGGTCATTATGATAGCTAAAAACATTACATAAATATAGCAAATATTAGTAATAGTCTGTCGAAATTACAAGATGACAAGAATGAAAAATATAATTAACAAAAATAATTGATGCAAGTGACACAAGAAATCCTAATTCCTAGACATACTAGATATAGAAGCTAGAAACAAGAATTTAACATATAAATAACATGAAGATACAATGGGTGTGTTCGGCAACTCTAATATCATATTATGAAATTAGAAGTGAATTATAGTTTTAAAATTTTATTATTTAGATCGCACCAGAAGATGAAGATTTAGAATTCTAAGAAAAATATGAAACCATCAAAGATTGAATTCAGGAAGTAGATCGAGTTTTTCGATTCCAATTTTCACTCGGTTCTAAAACTAAATTTCCACTCAATTCTTAAACAGAAAAACCTTCCTCCCCCTTTCTCTAATCTTCACTCACCCATTCACCATCACCCCCACTCCACACCACAACATCCAACCCCCACCCCTCAGCCCAGCCCTCCAACTCATTTCGCCTTGCTCCAGCTCCCGCTAAACTCACCTGTATATATATATACACTAGGGGATAATCCATACCTATGGTACTTTTATAAAACTGACAATGTATCTACGACATTGTCTTTACTTGATCACGTTATGATGGTTGCTAAGCTTCAAATTCTTGCTAGAGTAAAGATGGTTTGTTTTTAGAGAGAGAAAATGAAGATGAATATAATGGTTTATTTTTGAGAGTTATAGTATGTAAGAATATGGTGAAAAATGAGCTCTTGTTGTGGGTGAAGAAAATTATTGGATGGGATTATCTAAAAAATCGGATGGTTGAGATCATTTTAATATGAGCAGGGTATTATTCATTCATTTCAAAATCAACTATACATTGTTATTATCATAGATGCAAACAAATAAATATACACGTATAAGTAAGCATATATATATAGGGAAAATTTCAAGTAAGGACCTTAACTTAAGGTCCTTATTTACAGACTTGCCCTTTTGGCACGCTTTACGATGGAATTTTCTGATGAAATTTGGTGGGGATGTTCTTCATCGTGTGTAGAACATCTCCACCAAATTTCATCAAAAAATTCAACCGGGAAGTGGGTTAACTATAGGATTGAAAAATTTTGGTCCAGAAATAGATATATATATGTCCAGTATTTTTCAATCATGTAGTTAACCCACTTCCCGGTTGAATTTTTTGATGACATTTGGTGGAGATGTTCTACACATGATGAAGAACATCCCCACCAAATTTCATCAAAAAGTTCCATCGGGAAGCGTGCCAAAAGGGCAAGTCCGTAAATAAGGACCTTATGTTACTTTAGAGCACCTCCAGCAATGAGCAATAATGTATATTGTCATTTTTTGTATAATTTGCATAACTTGTAAAAGTTTCAAGTCTTTAGCAGTCTTTTAAATTTGGCTTTTATGTAAAATAAAAGTGTAAAATACACTCTAAGTTTACATTGTCACCTCAGCTTTTTCTCTCCCCAACTTTTTTTTATAAAACTTTAAAATGTAATAACTTTTAATATAAAATATATATTTTAATAAAAATTATATATGAAAAATCTACTCATTAAGACCAATAAATCAAGATCCATTATTATTATTATAAAATTATATAAACATAAATTCAAAATAATAATAATAATAAGGGGCTTTTTGTGTTTAGCCCAATTAATTTAAATTGTTTTGCAATTAGCCCATTCCGAATTAAAAATTAGTAAATAGCCCAAATGATTGGATAATTACTAATTAATATTTTTTAATTATTTATTTCATTTTAAAAATTATTTAGTTGATTTTCGAGATTACCCTTTTGTTGACAACTAATTTTAATATTCAATAATATCCGAAATTATATCTTCTCATAATATAAAGGAACAATTAAATATTCAAAAATATTTTTTTGTTGACTGGATAAACATTATTTATATTTTTTTAAATAAATAAATAAATATCTATTTCACAAATTATCTAGTTTCGTTTTAAATTTCAAAATTTTTAACACCTAACCGAATTATCTAATCTAATATGAATAGACATATTATTATATTTTGGGAGACATATTATATATATATGGTTTTATTTACATGGTAGACATATTAGTTTAATACATTAAAAATATTTAAAACAGACATATTAGTGTGATACACCAGAAATATTTAAAATAGGCATATTAATGTGATACACAATAAGCAGGCATATTAGTGTAATATACCCTAACTATCTCATGAAAATGATATACGTCCACAAAATAAATTGATATTGTAAATTACAAACTTACCTAACCATTGATCAACAAAAATAAAATGCAACATATGATAAAAAAACCTAATGAATAACGAAATGATGTGACAAAAATCTTGATCGAATGGCAAGGAATACACTACACCAGTCGGTAGATTGGGCGACGTATTAAATATATTACGTCGCCCTATACTTACTTAAGCGACGTATACATATATACATCTCCTAAGATAATCTTGCACGACGTAATTTTTTCATACGTCGCCTAGAATAACTTATGCGACGTAGGTATCTATTTGGTCGTGTAAGAAAGATTTAGGCGACGTGATAAATTACCTACGTCGCCTAAAATCAACTGATCACGAGCATTATATCTAAGTGGAGGTCCACCAAGAATTACCTTATTATTAGGCGACGTAAGTATGTATACTTACGTCGCCTAGGTTCTTTTAAACATAAAGTAGCCGCAGGTCCTCCATTTTCGTGATCTGAAGGTTGTGGTCTGATTTTTGGGCGATTTTGGCGATTTGAAACTACAAATCAATAACATTCCCCTCGTTAAAGGTATTTTTGATCTTTAGTTAGTTTATCTCTTATTAATATTATTTTTTAAGTAATTTTTGTATTTATATAAATGTTGAGATTTGTGTAGAAAATGTGTATTGTTGTTGAATATATGATTTTGTTGTTAGTTGTTGCCCCTATTTGATCTGTTTGTTAGTATTTTTGATAGTGGAGACCAATATTTTAGTATAAATTTGTAGATTTGTAGATTTGAGAATATATATTAATTGTTTAAAATACGTTGAGATTTGTGTAGAAAATGTATATTTTTTGTTGAATATATTATTTTAGTATAAATTAGTTGTTGATGCTTGTTTCATATTATTTGTCTCTTGGTTCGTATTATTAGTAGTGGATGCTAATATTTTAGTATAGATTTGTAGATTTCTATATTTGAAAATATATGTTTATTGCTAAAAATATATAATTATTGTTTAAAATATATATGTTATATGGCAGTGAAAATGGATAAATCTTGGATGAAATGCTCAAGAGGTTCAACGCAATTCATTGTCGGGGTAATGGATTTCTGCACGTTTGTACGAGAGAATGGCAACAGTGCGACTGGATTGTATCCATGTCCTTGCAAACGGTGTTACAACATGGGCACACGGCTCAGCTTGGATGACATATACGCCCACCTGACAAGTAACGGTATAATGCCATTGTATACCTTATGGTACTTACACGGTGAAGTGCGAGAAAAACAACAGTACACGGCTTCTTCGAGTAACAGTGTCGATCATTGTAGTAACCCAACTGTGGCGTTCGTGCAAGATGCTTTTCCATTCCATGAATCGTACAATCCCCCTGGTGTTGACACTGCATTTCAGGCGGACCCAATTGTCAAAGAAAATATGATGTTATATCAGCGTCTATTAGACGAAGCAATGACTCCATTGTACGAGGGTTGTAAAGTGATTGTGTTGTGCTCTGTGCTTAGAGCGTTGCAGTTGAAGCAGGGTTGCAATATGACGGACACGGCCTTCAACAAGTGGGTTGCGGAAATGAATTATCTGTTACCCGATGGAAATAAATACCCGGACTCATACGCAGCTACAAAGAAGACCTTGAAGAAGATTGGCATGGGTTATGAGGTGATCCATGCTTGTTACTACGGTTGCTTCTTGTTTTACAAAGAGGGTGCACATCTAGATCAATGTCCCGTTTGCGGTGAGTCTAGATGGGAAGAAGATGATAGAAGCGGTGGTAAGCAGATTGCCCGAAAGACTGTTCGATACTTCCCTTTGGCACCGAGGTTGCAGCGTCTATACATGTCCGAACGCACTGCAAAGGAAATGCGGTGGCACGGCGAAAGAACAGCAAAAGATCCTGAATTTCTGAGACACCCAGCGGATGGGGAAGCATGGAAAGATTTCGACAGGTGAAGTATATGTTTACAGTTTGTATTTGTGTATATATACAATAATTAATAATTTATTATATAATCTAATATTGAATTTTGTTTTGTCATTTTCAAGTTACATCCGCAATTTGCGTCCAACTTCAGAGACGTACGCCTCGCTCTAACGTCCGACGGGTTCAGTCCTTATGGGACTACGGCCGTGCCATACAGCGCTTGGCCTGTTATTATGATGCCTTATAATTTGCCTCCATCGTTGTGTATGAAGAAGGAGTTTAACGTGCTAGTGATGCTTGTATCCGGCCCCAAGTCTCTGGGAAAGTGTCTCAATGTGTTTATAAGGCCAATGATCGAGTAGCTTAAAATGTTGTGGGAGACGGGGGTGCCGACTTGCGATCGATACGGTGAAGAGGCATTCAACATGAGGGCAGCCGTGATGTGGACCGTAAGCAACTTCCTAGGATTAGGGATGTTGGGAGGCATTCAGACGAAAGGGTACAAGGCATGTCCCATATGTTTGGACGATATTGATGCAGTGCACAATAATGGAAGAATGTCGTACCAAGGCGCACGTAGATGGCTACCCTTATATCACCACTATCGGACGCAGCCGGCAGCGTTTAATGGTAAGCAAGAGTTCAGAACTGCCCCACTAATTATGTCTGCAAGATAGGTTTACGAAGCGACCATTAAGCATTCATACCCTCGTCAATCGACGCATCCTCATAACGACTTCAAACGGGTACGCCTCTTAATACATGATGTTGTACTGAGTTTATAATTTCGATTAAGTTTCAATGAGTTTGCATCCACATTTTCAGGCACCTAAAAAGAGACTATGTTGGACTCACATCAGTATATTCTGGGAGTTGCCTTACTGGACTACATCTAGTGTGAGACATGCATTAGATGTCATGCACATCGAAAAAAACGTATGCGACAACGTCTTCGGCACTGTTTTAAGTCTTGATGGAAAGACGAAGGATGATGCGAAATCTCACGCAACTCTACAGAAGATGGGCATACGCAGCAAACTCTGGGCGAAGAAAGGGCCGTCAGGCAAAGTGTTGCTACCTCATGCTAATTACACAGTTCGGCCTAAGGATCAGAGAGCTGTATTTGATTATATTACTGCTGTTAAGTATCCAAGAGGTTACGCGGGAAGCCTAAAGAATAAGGTCAAAGTCTCTGATAAAAAGTTCTACGGACTGAAGACGCACGACTGCCATATCATGCTTCAGCGTGTTTTTCCGGTGGTCATCCGGTCATATTTGGGAAGTCACGTCGTCGACGCGCTAATAAAGTTATCTAGATACTTCAAGATGATATGCGCTTGAGAGCTGAGGAAGTCGGATGTCTACCAGATGCAGAGCGATATTGTCATGATTCTCTGCAAGCTAGAGATGATATTTTCGCCAGCTTTCTTTTCCATCATGGTCCATCTCTGCATCCACCTACCGGAACAAGTCCTGCTCACTGGTCCCTACATTATACTTGGATGTTTTTCACTGAAAAGTATGAATTATTTTTTATTGTTTATAATTATCTATATCCCTAGTATATACAATTTTACAGGCAGCTCGGTGAATTCAAGAAAGATGTTGGAAACAAGCGTTACCCAGAGGGGTGTATTGTCGAGCGGAACATCATGCACGAGTGTGTGACTTACATCAATAACTATCTCGATGATCCTAACGCGAGTGATGAAATAATTCCAGAGGCTCCTCGGTGGAACATCTCAGTTGTTTCTGATCTCGTGAAGCCAAGCGGCTGCGTCAGGACCGCCAGCCTTAGGAGAGCACAAATGGCGACGGCTCACTGGTGTATGGTGGAGCACTGTACCGAAGCACAATGGTATATAGACATTCATCGAGATCAGTTTGCTGATCTAGCTCCAAACGGGACTGATGATGAGCATATTGCGTCTTTTCTTGACCATTTCCCTAAATGGGTAAACATTCATCCTTAGCTGACTTGTTACGTCACATGCATTTGACTAATGTTCCATATATTTTGTTATGCAGATGTACGATTTGCACAGTAAATGTGCTCTTAAATATAATCGGAAGGTACAGATTTTAGCATCTAAGCTTATGCGTTGCACCATTTATTCACAGTGTGACGTAAACGGTGTCAAGTATGTGTGTCATCAAAGAGACCAGATCAGAAAGACTCAGAACAGTGGAGTGATGGTAATGGCCGATGACATCACATATTTTAAGATTCTACAGGCTGTTGTCAAGCTAAGATATGCGGAAGGCATGCCAGTTGTGTTGTTCATGTGTAAGTGGTACAACACCGACTCTAATATTCCCGGTAGCACAAAGTATGACCGTGGGCTTTTATCCATCAACACGAATACTAGTTGGTACGACGACCTTCCATTTATTCTTGCCAAGACAGCAAGCCAAGTATTCTATATAGATGATCCGTCGGCTGGTGAGGGATGGAAAGTCGTCCACTTGGTGTCACATAGGGGTACGTACAGTGAGACCACACTTGCAAGGGACGCAACCGCCACTCCACTATATGAAGTACAAGAACCCTATCAAGAACCTGATGCAATATGTATTCCCATATCTACTTTATATATCGACTTCAGTTCAGTACCGCGGATAGATATTCCTGATGATGAAGACTCCGACGAGGATGACGATTATGACGAGGATTACGACTCAGACGATGTAGAAGGGTATAACAATGATCTCTTAAGCGGCGATGAGGACGAAGATGAAGAGGAGGATCAGGATGATGATGATGATGATGATGACTACCATTGATGTTCTATATGTTCCTGTAAATCAGACGAAGATGAGGGTAAAATTGAAATTTTAGTTCGCAGTTTTATTTGTTTCCATGCCTCTGTGGTTTATTTGCATGGTATTTTCCATTTTTAAAATATGAAATAAAGCAATTCTATAATTACTGGGTCCAGTAATCCAGATTACTTGCCCTAGTATTCCAGATTACTGGCTACAGTAATCCATATCTGCGTCCAGTAATCCATTTCCGGGACAAGTAATCCAGATTACTGACCCCAGTAATTCAAGTTGCTTGCCCAGTGAAACAGGATAACAAGGGCCAGTAATCCCAGTTGCTGATGCAGTAATGGATAATGGATTACTGGATCAGTAATCTATTACTGGTGCCAGTAATTACCCATTACTGGGGCCAGTAATTATCCATTACTTCTCCAGCAATTTGGATTACGGTGCCCAGTAATCCGGATTGGAGAAGGCCCCAGTACGTAATCTCTTCGCTTTCCAAAGTTGGTGCAGTAATTTGAAATTCTGAAAGCATGCATGCATCTATTCGGTTTCCAAAGTTACTGCGGCCATCATTATAACAATTGGAATTAATGCACGCATGTGATCCAAAGTGACAGCCCTTCATATTCCAAGGGACTACAGCAGTCCGACTACTATATAAACATGATTTGACATTCGCAAAACACCACATCCACAAATATCTCAATTTTTTGATTTTTTTCAACTTTCACTTATTTGTTTCACCACGTCAACTCCTCCAAAATCTCCATCCACGTCATCTCCTCCAAACTCTCCATCCAACTTCACCGCGATGTGCATTGAGAATCTTATTTTTGCCGATGAAACGCAGAAGGCTTTTGAAACTGAATCGGCAAAAGTCGAAGAGTGCCTAGAAGAGGATGCGAGCGATGCTTGAGGAAATGTCGAAGAGGAACCGTGAGATGGTAGAGGCGGAGGAGAGAGAGAGAATAAGAAGAAGAAGAAGAATAAAAATTAATATTGTATTTTTTTTAACATAGTTCTTTTTTTTTCTTAACATATTGTTATTTTTTTTTTTTTTTAATGAAAATTATTATTAGTATTATAACGACATCTTCCTGATTTTAATCACAACCAAACCATCTTGTGAAAACATGTCTACTAGATAACAGTGGCCAGTAATACTTCCAAGTTGCTTGTGAAAAATTGGATTCCTTCACCCAGTAATCATGAACAGAAACTAGTAATCATGATTACTGTTCCAGAAATCCTTATTACTGGCTACTCGAAATGATGAGACGGAATTACTGGCACCAGTAATTAGGATTACTTGCACCAGTAAGCTAAATTACTGGACCCAGTAATAAGTATTATTGGGGCAAGTAATCCCAATTACTAGCCCCATCAATTTGCCACAATGACCCAAACACAAGCATTCTTACAGCATAGACAAGCGAAAATAAATGGTGTACAAGATGAGATATAGAGAAACAATTTCTTTTCCATTGATGAAAGTAAAATTACAGAGGATGGACTTCGAGGTCCAACTGAAATAATTGGTGTATTAGTGTACAAACAAAAACAAAAACAAAAAAAACTAGAACTACAAAACGAGGGAATTGTTAGAACTTAGAAGATTACAATAATTATCCGGACCACAATCATTTAAACCATAATCAACAGACCACAATCATCTAGTGAAAACATGTCTACTGGATTACCTTGGCCAGTAATCCTTCCAAGTTGGTTGTGAAAATTTGTATTCCTTGACCAGTAATCATGAACAGAAACCAGTAATCATGATTACTGGATCCAGTAATCGTAATTACTGGCACCAATACTCATTATTACTGGGACCAGTAATATTTATTACCCGACCCAGTAATATTTATTACCGGACCCAGTAATAATGATTACTAGATCTGGTAATAAATATTACTGGTCTCAGTAATCCAATATTACTGGATCGAGTAATCCATTACTAGGGAAGTAATCCACATAAAACAGAAAAAAACTAGACTACAAAAAGAGGGAATAGTTAAAAGATTAAAATAATTATCCACAGTCATTTACACCATAATCAACAGACGACAATCATTTAGAACAACATGGTTCACTTCGATGGTCTAAGGGTTCTGAATTTGTTGAGTATGTCCTGCCTGAAAAATGTCCTTTCCTTTTGGGACGGCTTCCTCCCATTAACCAAGCATTCCATGAAGTAAAGCATGAACCCACCACAATCTGACCTGAAAACCAAAACCAATTTTTGGTTTATTGTGCCACAATATCATTTACCAAAAAAATTACTAATAAATAAGCTATGAATATCCGAGCTACTTACGATCCTGGTATTTGTTGTGGGCAGTCGACATCTTCGACAAAGGTGTATGACTCAAATTTCAAATTTTTGTTCATGATTTGCCACCTCGTTCTCTTTTCATTGGCGGTCAGCTCTTTATGTATAATTTTTGGGCCGTTTTGAGCTTGATCAACCACCTGCTCTCGGTACACCTCAGGATCAATGCTCGCTTGAGTTTGGAACTGGCCGCCAAGCCAGATGTCATTCATCCAATGCTTAATGTGGTTTGCCTTTATTTATTTTTTTAACAAGGCCAAGGTAAATATATGGAGTCAGGTATTAATATTGACAACACATAATCTGGCCAGTATATATAGATTTAATATTTGGTTGTTGCCTTACCACTGTCTCTAAATTGTTGCTCCACTTGTCATCATCGGACCTTTTACCCTTTACGGGTAGGGAGGAGTTCATGTGGGTTATTGTCTTTCGATCGTTATTTATGTGGAGAAGGGTGAAATGCCTGCTCGTCCAGTGATGCAATGGAATCAAGATTCTGTTGCGGTTGAATATTTCCCACAGGGGTTCCGTGAGGAGCTTTACAACATCATACTCGTTCCCACTGAAGTCTTTGCCGGACGTGGCAAGCTTTTAGTGGTGTGCAATACAGTAAAACTGTAAAAGGAAAGTTAACAGAAATTAGATCCGGGAATGTAAATCTTCATGCTCTGTAATTTTTTGGTTTATTTGGGATTTACTTACTGAAGCTTCCAAGTCAATGAAACCAAATCTGTCCATTTTTTTTGTTCTACCTCCTGCTTCATCATGGTAATGTACTGCTTTAAAACCTGCAACATTTTTCACATGCACTTAACTTGTTAGAGAAGTTACAAGTGCAATAGTAATGGATTGCTTGGGCTAGTAATCAATACTACTGGGTCCAGTAATACTGAGTACTGGGGCAGTAATTAATATTACTGGACACAGTAATCATGATTACTGGACCCAGTAATTACTGGACACAGCAATCATGATTACTGTGTCCAGTAATCGTGATTACTGGGTACAATAATATTTATTACTGGCCCAAGCAATCCAAATACACACGGTAATCGAAAATGATAACGGACAGTAATCCAAATTATTCAATTGCTTCTTACATCTTTATCCAAATCTCTCCCCTCAATTATGTCTTTTATCATATTTTTTTCTATAATGGGGCCGAACGGGTTCTCAAGATCCTGGTAGTAGATTTCTCTGTTAAGATAACAAATTAAAATCAATTAGTATGGCTTTTTTAAATTAGTTTTACAATTACAACTTGTGGAGAAAAATATGTACTTACTCGTTCGACTCCCAAAAACTGTGGTAATGCTCCTGAATCTTCATGTTGAGGGTCCGCCAGGGTTCCTTTGTGCAGTCGATCCCATTGATAAGCAATGGTTGTATGGTCCCATGGGCCTTTGCTTTCTTAAGTGGCCTGCTGATTGCTGAAGTGGCCGACTCGCTTTTCCTCTGCCTTGTTGCACCCCTGTCGTGTGCTTCCACGTTTTTCTTGATTGAATGTTGGGGCGGCAACGTAATGGCCCTTTGTTCAGGGGCCACCTCTTGAGCAATCTGTTTAACCACTTCGTCGGCCTGGGCCAATGCTGCTTCTTCATTTATAGACCCTCCCCAGTCCTCGACCCTCTCTGTGACAACCTCCTCCTCCCTTTTTTCGGCCAAGTCCGCTGTGTCATCAACCCTATCATCCCGAATTGGACTGTGTGGTATTGGATCATTTTGGTCTCTTGGAGTTGTAGGTGTTGTGACCCGCGGTTCAGCCTGCCTCCTTTCTTGTTGGCGCTCTAACAGCTTGATTCTTTTATCCGACGCTGCTATAGCGTCAACCATTTTTTTGGTGAGGGCATAACAGTTTCTTGATAGCCCATTAGATCCGACTTTTGTAGGTCCACGTTGTTGTTATTGTCAATAAGTCGAGACAACTCGGCGACAACAATATCCACAATTTAGACCACCTTCTTTGCCATATTCTCGTTTTCCTTTTTTTGTGGGACCTGTAATCACAAATAAAACATGACATGTAATGAGAATCTCCAGCCTATGTATAACAATAATAATGGATTGCTGGGGGCAGTAATATGATTACAGTGGCCAGTAATTTGGAAATACTGTGGCAGTAATTGATTTATGGCCAAATAAATCTAGATTACTGGGGGCAGTAATTTATTAAAGCATGATTACTGGAGGCAGTAATCCTAATTACTGGGGCATGTGATCAGGATTACCGGGGGAAGTAATCCATTACCAATCCCAGTAATTATGATTGCTGGAACATGTAATCTTCAATACTGGGAGAAGTAGTCCAGTAATTAGTAGTATAACATCCTATATTTCATGCAAAATTCTTACCCATTTTGAAAGCTCTAAGGATTCATCCTTACCACTCTTATCTTCACCTTTGGAACCATTCTTATCCCCAACAGTTTCCTCCTCCTTTCCCTGCTGCCCTTGCTTTTCCTTGTCCCCTACCAATTGTTCGTGCATCAAATTAAAGGCGGACATTGGCTAAGCTCCGCCAAGTGCAAGTTCCTGAATCACAAAGTACAATTGAATAGGTTCTTTTTCTCTTAAATGCATAAAAGTATAGTATTTATATAAATGCAAAAGTTACCTCTAAGAAGTTGGGGTTTGACTCCAAGGCCTTCACGTCGAACATGTCTCTAATGTTCCATGCCACAAAATGTGGCCTGCCGAATTAGACGATTCTTTGACCATGGCAACCTATGTTTTGTGTTCTCCAAAAACTAATACTGCACCAACAGCGTGCATCCGTTGAGTGTGCTTGGTTTATCCTTGTTGTACTTCTTGATGCCAGAGAACAAGAAGTCCACAGTCGAGTTCGCCCAGTCATACTTGTCAACATTATCAATGTCAATGCATATGTTGACCAGATCCCATGTAAGATTGATCCCCGTTCTGCTGAAGAAGAATGTTGAGAATAAATACATCAGCAGAGTCGATGCAACCTTTTTTGGATCGGCTCTTTTTTCTTTGTTTAGCTCGGATGCGAGCAAGTTCTTTATATCGGTACGAGAAGGCCCTTTTGTTTCCTTGCAATTTTTGAACAAGTTGGCCGCCTGTTCCTTTCTATCCTCTGATCGAGGAATGGGTACAATTTTTTGTCCTCCAGTGGGGAGGTGAAACAAGACCGTCACAAACTTTGCGGTCAAGTCCAACTGTAAACTGCCAAAGGACCACAACATCCTGTCCGTGTCGAAATGCTTCATTATTATTTCGAAGTCAATTTTAGTCTTCCTACAATTGGCTTCCTTGACTAAGGCATCCCGGAAGCAAAACATCATAGGGCCAAAGATCGTCCCGTTTAGAATATCCCATGTTTCAGTCGGGATGGCTTTCCGGTATAGATTTACCAATTCGACAAAGGCCAATATTGTGCATCTCTGGGGAAGAGACCTTTTTGGTTTGGCAGCGTCTGGCTTCGATGGTTTTGCCTGATTCTTTTGTTTCTTCGATTCGGCAGTTTTGGGAGAACCAGTGGGCTTGCCCTTCGGGTATGCTACCGTTTCTTCAGCTGTCTTTTTGGCGGCCTTCTTCGACTGTGCTTCACTCAATGGTGTACGTCTTTTCCTCAATAAAGATAATGGCACAGCATCACTGCTGCTTGTAGAGACCTCTTCCCTACCACGCACCGGGGTATCATGTTGTGATGCCATTCTGATTTCAGCAAAATCAATTAGTTTATTAAGGAGAGAAGCTACATAGGTAGTTACTTGGATTACTGGAACCAATGATTGGATACTGGGGCCAGTAATCCCAATCACAAGTTCCAGTAATCCAAGTTGCAGGGACATTAATGGATTAGCGTGGCCAGTAATTATCCATCACTTGGGCCAGTAGTGGATTACCGCGGAACAGTAATCCATTAGGTAATCCAGATTAATAACCCAGTAATCCAAGTTGCTGGGCCAATAATGGATTACCGGTTCCGGTAATTATCCATAGCTTGGGCCAGTCATGGATTACCGCGGCCAGTAATACATTACGGAGGACAGTAATCACATTACTGGGTTCAGTATTTATTTAATGTTCAAGGAAACGTCATTACTGGGGTCAGTAATCCTTGTTTTGGTTATCGTTGTAGCAATCAACATTCAATAATGAACAGCAACCGCATGTCAAGGGAAGATACTACTCAAACATTACACATAGAAAACAGGTATAAAGGGTTCAAGTTTTTTTTAGACCCTATCTATATTCACTCATAATGGCGAGATGATTTCATCAAATATAAAATCTTTTTGGTGATGAAAATAAGTTGTTAATAGACATTAACGTACTTCAAAAAAAACTTACATGGTTGGATAAGCCAAAGAGATGACGAAGATGATGTCTTTACGTGTGTAGTCCAGAGAGTTAGAAAGCGAGAGCTTCGTTGTGAATCGTGGTCTCCGAAAATGGCGGTAGTTGTTAGAAAGGTGGGGAGAGCGAAAAGTTTTTTTCAAAAGCGAGTTTTTGTTGAGGAGTGGTACCGGGTGTAAATAAGAGGAATATATCATTTAAGGATGTGTTAAAATACAATTACTGACCCAGTAATCAGGATTACTTTCCGCAGTAATCCTGATTACTACACCCAGTAATCTGGATTATTGGGCGGTAATTAGTATTACTTCCCCCAGTAATTTATTACTGGTCCCAGTCATCTATATTATTGGATCCAGTAATCCTTTACATAAAATTTAAAACAGCTGACCAATTTAGATTTTAAGATTTCACCACTTTGCGACAACGACCCAAACACAAGCATTCATAAAACAGCCCACAAATGAAAATTAATGGTGTACAATATCAGATATAGAGAAACAAATTCTTTTCCATTGATGAAAGTTAAATTACAAAGGAGGGACTTCGAGGTCCAACTGAAATAAATGGTGTACAAGATGAGATATAGAGAAAGAAACAGCTAATTGTTCAAGAGACACAAGACCAGAGGGATCTCAAGACTGGTGGGAAAAGAACCGAGTCTAATTTTTTCGCTGGCAAATCCTTGATTCATAGAAATACATGGGTAAACATGTAGTTCCGATTGATCAAGGTAATCTTTCCCATCGGACCGTCCTCCTCTCCCCCTAACCTAACAGCTCACGTAGCCTGTCCCTCACTGCGGTCACGGAGGCCAGACGTTGCTCCAGGTTTCTAATGATTCGAGTCGAACTTTCCAACTCCGAATCTCTCTTTCAAGACGGCGGCCAGACGTTGCTCCAGGTCTCTAATGCTTCGAGTCGAATTTTCCAACATCCGAACCTCTCTTCCAACTGCAGTAGGGGTCACCGGAAGACTATAGGAACAGTTAGCCTCTGAAACATCATCCATCGGTAATGGTATTAGAAAAGTGATGGAATGGGATACTAATTATAGCAGTGCAAGCTTTCGATTTTCGAGGGAAGTTATTAATTTTGAAACGACGTGATGATATACGGCTAATTAATAACCTGTCTACCCGAAATGATGATACGGACGTGTAAAGGCACACTAGAAACTTCGATTACTGGACCCATCAGTGGATTACTGTCCCCAGTAATGTTAATTACTGGCACCAGTAATTTATTACTGGCTGCAGTAATAATTTTACTGCCACCAGTAATCTAAAAATTGTTTTAAAAATTAAAAAAAATGTCGGTCCAATATATCTGATTTACATATATAATTTTATTTTTTCCTAGCATGAAGATAAATTGAAGCTAAGCTAAGTTAGATTCATCACACGCTTCTCTTTTATATTATCTTATTATCGGTTCTTATTTAATTTGCACGGGTACACCCCAGTTAATTTTGAAAAGACGTGATTTTTTTCGTAGACGTTACCCGCCCGTCAGGATATGCCACGTGGCAACCCCCCTTCCCGCTAATTAATAACCTGTCTACCCGAAATGATGATACGGACGTGTAAAGGCACACTAGAAACTTCGATTACTGGACCGTGGATTACTGGCCCCAGTAATGTTAATTACTGGCACCAGTAATTTATTACTGGCCGCAGTAATTAATTTTACTGCCACCAGTAATCTAAAAATTGTTTTAAAAATTATAAAAAATGTTGGTCCAATCTGATTTACATATATAATTTTATTTTTTCCTAGCATGAAAATAAATTGAAGCTAAGCTAAGTTAGATTCATCACACGCTTCTCCTTTATATTATCTTATTATCGATTCTTATTTAATTTGCACGGGTACACCCCAGTTAATTTTGAAAAGACGTGATTTTTTTCGTAGACGTTACCACCCGTGCAGATCTGCCACGTGGCAACCGCCCTCTGCTTCAAATTAATAACATGTCTACCCGAATGATGATACTGACGTGTAAAGCCAAACTAAAAACTTCGATTACTGGACACATCAGTGGGTTACTGGACCCAGTAATGGTAATAACTGGCTCCAGTAATTAATAACCTGACTACTCGAAATGATGAAACGGAATTACCGGCACCAGTAATCCATTACTGGTGCCGGTAATTCTAAATACTGCCCCCAGTAATCCTAATACAGGCCCACAAAATAAGGATTACTGGACCCAGTAATCATTCAGTTCATGTTTATAATAGCTGAATAAGTAGATTTTCAAATTCCATCAATTTGCCACAAATCAACAATGACCCAAACACAAGCATTCTTACAACATAGACAAGAGAAAATAAATGGTGTACAAGATGAGATATAGAGAAACAAATTCTTTTCCATTGATGAAAGAAAAATTACAGAGGAAGGACTTCGAGGTCCAACTGAAATAATTGGTGTACAAGACGAGATATAAAGAGACAACTTATCTTCGAGGTCCAACTGATTACATATTCGATTAAAGGATGAAATAAAACGAGCCCCAAAAAGTTTAAGACCAGAAGATGGGAAAGATACCACCAACTATTCAAAAAACAACGAGGGGGACTTTTAATTATGAAGTTAACCCCCCGCACTGTTATATGTTCTCCATAACCGGAGAAACACTAGGTGATAGATGGGCACGTGACTGCGATGCTACGGGCAACCTGTCAACGAGCCCCAAAACATAAGAACTCCCTAGATAACCCAGATACAGAAAATTGAGTCAATCCAAGAAGAACTCAAGGAGAGGGAGGGGAGAGATAAACAGATGGGGCAGTTTATGAACAAAAAATGGGAAAGAAACCACCAACTGTTCAAGAAAAACTAAGTGATAGATGGGCAAGTGACTGCTATGCTAAGGGCAACCTGTCAACGAGCCCGAAACCATAAGAACTCCCTAGAAACCGCAGATAGACAAAAGGGCTTCAACCCAAGAAGAACTAAGGTTTCCCATCACCTGATCGTCCTCTCACCCTACCCTAACCGCTCATGTAGGCGGTCCCGCTCTGCGGACACGGCGGCCAGACGTTGCTCCAGGTCTCTAATGGTTCGAGTTAGATTTTCCAACCTCCCAACCTCTCTTTCAAGTCTTTCCACCCTCCGGAAAAGGTTATCAACTGCACTAGGACTCACCGGAGGCCGATAAGAACTGTTCGCATCTGAAATATTATCCATAATATTAATGGTATTTGAAAAGAGATGAGAAAGATATAAACCTGATGGGATGGAATGGGTTACTTATAGCAGTGCAAGCGTTGGTTTTCGAGGGAAGTTATTAATTTAAAAACGACGTGACTCTTTGGTAACCACTCCCCGCCCGTCCCGCGCTGCCACGTGGCTACCCCCCCCCCCCCCCGGGCCAATTAGTAACCTGACGACTCGAGAAGATGGTACGCACGTGTAAAGATCACACCAGAAACCTAGATTACTGGCACCAGTAATATAATTACTACCCCAGGTAATTTGGATTACTGTGTCCAGTAATGTTTATTACTGGACCCAGTAATATGTTACTGGACCCAGTAATTATGGAATTGCCTTGTTTCAAATCTATATAAATCACCATATTTGACCAAAAAATCTCTATCAAAATTACAAGAATCTATTGGCTAAAAATTTTATGTTAATTTCATTATTTTTTTTATATTTACAAACTAATTATTATATGGATAAATTTTTTAATGCATCGGATATAATCCGATCCGAACACATTTGGATATGGATCGATATTTTGATCATGCGTTACATGATCCGATTCAAATCCGATCCGAAAACTTTTCCAAATATGGATTTGGATTCACCTTGATCCGATCCAAATCCAATTCGTTTACGGGCCTAAATAACATGTAAGTCTGTTGTGGATGCCCTTCTTATGACAGCTGGCGCAAGTTGATTGACATCTTCTCATACTCTCCGCTAGACTTCATCCTCTTGTTCCTACACCTGCCCGGAAACCTCTGAGGAAGACTCGTCCATATTTGTTATTGGGTGAATGGGGAAACTGTACGATTTCCTGGATGAATCAGTGTGAAATACGACGTCAACGAAGTTATAAACATCCCTGTTCAGATAATTCATACACACCAGGGGATGAATTATGAACATTGAATCTGCGAGACTTCTTCATCTTTATTTCCAGATTCTCCTCTATTTTCGGTGTGGGTATGGTTGTCCACAACAGAGACTCAGCTCTCTTCTTACAGATCATATCCATTTGTTTTACCCTCGTATGTTCTAGAAGACAATATACTGGCATCAATTGCTCAAAGCTAATCCTACAATCAGTCAAATAAAAAAAACTTATAATAGGATAAACAAAATTAACTTGTGACGAATTTAAATAGACAAAAACAATCAGTCTATTTTGAACCCATTATCTAGTCTAATCTAACGTTGTGAACAATTAAAACGTAAGTTCAGTATATAATAATGCTAGAAAAACTAAAAGTATATATACTTGATTGGACCGACTTGTTTTTTATTTTTTTAAGAGCCTTTTAATCTTAATCTAAGTATCTAACCACGTAACGTACGTCTTAAAAATGACAGATTGGGATGGCCTAAACAATAATTTTTCTTGATTTTTTTTTGGCATAATTAGATAGATCTTGTTTAATTGATCTTGATTAGTACATTTTAAATATTAAATATTCATTAAATTTGGAATTTTTTATTTTAATTTATGACATTTTTAATGTAGACAACATTATTAGTATGTGATAGTTTTCTTATGTGTGAGTGTCTTAACTTTGATGTGTGTACAAAACTTATCAATGGTGTATAAATAATTCTACCATAACATGTATATCTAACCATTATATTCTTATAATTTTTGGAGAAATTTTTGGTCAATAATTTCAACTAAAATTTATTTAAAATTTCCTTCACAAATATTTAGGCGACGTACAAGTTATACATACGTCTCTCAAGTTCATTCTAAGAGACGTACGAACATATTACGTCACCCAAAAGTATTCCCCCCATAAATTTTCGCGAAAATTTTAAATTATTTGAAATTTTCAAATTTTTAAGGCGACGTAGTTTTTAAATACTTTGTATTACACTTACGTCTCCCAAGATTGTGGTTATAAATAGAAATTATTGAATCTTCCCTCCCCCTTTCCATTTTTTACGAACCCGAAGCTCTCTTCTCTCTCCCCCGGCACCCTCCTCTCTTTTCCTCCTCTGTCCCCTACCCCTCACTCTCTCCCCACACACGAGATCTGCTCTCTCTTCTCTCCTACACCGCCTACGCAACTCCCCGTCTCATTCTCTCTCTCTCTCTCTCTCTCTCTCTCTCTCTCTCTACACAGCCTATTTCTATTTGGTAAGCTTCTCACTCTCCATTTCTATTGGTTTGCAATTATGGGGCTTGAATAGGCATTATTGCGTGAAATTAGATAGTTTGGCTTGTATTCGAGTATTTTTTCCTATGTGCCTGTTACTATAATTGTGTTATCAGCTGTATGATTTGGTCCAAACACCAATCCAAACTTGTTAATTGTGCTCCATGTCCCCCAAATGCTCAGAGCAATATTGGGACAGTAATGGAGTAATTGTTCCTATGTGCCTGTTACCATAATTGTGTTATTGTCTATTCGGCTGTATGAATTGGTCCAAACACCAATCCAAACTTGTTAATTGCGTAATGGATTACTGGCCCCAGTAAATTTGATTACTAGTCCCAGTAATGGATTACCGGTACCAGTACTGTATGCGTGTTTGTTTTGTTTTAAGTTTCCTATTCCGGTGAATCATCCAAACCCAAGCACATAACTAAAAGGAAAAATAATTGAAACAGCCTTTAAGTAACACTTTTTAGTATGCCCATAAATACGTGTATTCAACAAATTAAATAACTCTATTGCCACAATTATATACATATATTTTTCATCTATGTTAAGCATGAACACGAGATATTATCCTGTTTGCTTATATTTTTGTCATGTATGAGCTTCGATCACTATTTGTCTTAATTTGTTGTATAATAGCCTCATAATATGAACCTTCATATTAACAGGTCAGTAGGTTCATATTCAAGCATTTGGTAGTTGAGTTCAGTTAAATCGAATTGTGATTTCATACCCTTTGTTCTATGTGGACCACAATTGTGTTATGGTCTATTCGGCTGTATGAATTGGTCCAAACACCAATCCAAACTTGTTGATTGTGCTCCATTTTCCCCCAAATTCTCAGAGCAATATTGACCGCGTAATGGATTACTGGCCCCAGTAAATTTGATTACTGGACCCAGCAATGGATTACCGGTGCCAGTAATGTATGTGTGTTTGTTTTGTTTTAAGTTTCCTATTCTAGTGAATCATCCAAACCCAAACACATAACTAAAAGGAACAATAATTGAAACAGCCTTTTGGGCAAAACATAAATTGAAACTGAAATTGTTGTGAAATTGAAACCCTAAACTTCAATTTCAATTCAATTCAATTCAACTCAATTAGGGCAAAACTGATATTAAAACTAAATTTGAAACTGAAATTGAAATTTGAGATTCAAGTCAGGGATGCCTCCGAGAGCGTATCCGACCAGGAAGAAGTTGCGCCCAGAGGTGCAGTACGATGAGCTGCAGCAGGCCTTGTTGCGCGTGGCCTCCCAGCCCTTCGCCCAGCCCTCCTCCCAGCCATCCGCCGAGCAGCCCTCTGCCCAGCCATCTCACTCACCGGCGTTGCTGCTGGTGCTCCCTACCCCGTCTACAAATTCGACCACCGGCAGCAACACCGGTGCCGGCCTCCCCGTACGCAGCATTCGCTCCAGGCATGCTGTAGTGGAGGCCACCATATCAGGTAATATACCCTTAGATCTCTTTAATTATAAATCGCAATTCTTATTCTTTGTGATTGACTGATTAATTTGTATGCTTTTATTTGTAGGTATGCAGGCCTCCTCTTGTAACAAGAAGAGAGGAGTCGTCACCGGGAAGAAAACGGCGGCGATCGTCCGTACGTTGGAGAAGTCCCGTGTGACATACGACCCTGCGGTTTCTGGGCCACCAAAGGAGGTTCGTTCCTGACTCGTCAGTGACCTGTCGGCATTCTTAAAAGACCGAGTGCCGATGTTATACCCGACATTTGGGAAAATGCCTCTATCTGAACGAACAATGCTCTTCGACTACCTGTCGGTAAGTACTTTTTCTTATTCTAGTTAACTTATTTTTTTGGCCTTACTAAATTTTATTTTTATTTGTACTAATATTTCTTCTCGAGTTCCTGTTTGGTTTGTAGGAGAGTTATGACATCGATCCTGCTGATAAGGCACTCGTCACGTGGATACAGAAGAAGGCTGCGGATCGCTTCAAAGATTGGAAGTACAAGATCCACAAGAACTGGCAGGCGCTGGGCGATTCTCCCATTCCAGTGGAGTTCATTCATCGCCCGGACCAGTGACAGTGGTTATGCAACCACTTCAAAGCCGAGGATTTTCAGGTTATTTTTTCATTTATCTTATTTTTTTTTGTTTCATTTAATTTATATGTTTATAAATGCGTAAATAAATATAACTGTTTTTACAGGAATTGGGCACGCAGATGACCCAAATCCGGGCCTCCGAGAATAAGAAGGCCCACAGCGGGGGGGCCCAGGCCTTTGTCCTCCGGGCTCATGACCTGAAGCAGAAGGGAGACCAAGCGCCCCACCTCACTACTTATGTCGAGGTGTACAAGAAGTATGACCCGGACCACGCGGTAAATCTTTTTTATACACCACTTTAATTATTTTTTTTCATAGTATTATTATTTAGTTAGTACAAGAATTATTTTTTATGCAACACTTATTGTTATTTGCAGGCAGCCGTTCAGTCCGCGAGGGCTGCTGAGTTGGAGAAGATGATGGCCAATCTGCCTCCGATCGATGAAGCGTCGGACGGTACTTCGCCGGCCAGCGCCCCGGCCCTGGTCCTCTCTTACGAGACCCAGGTCTCTGTCCTTGAGAGAGCAGTGGGTCCTTCGAGAGGGACGAGGGTGAGGGGCTTAGGGAGCGGCTCCGCAAAGCTGCCACGGAAGAGAGGCCCATTATCGCAGACGGATAGCGACACATCTATGGAGCTTGTGGCTGAGGTTGCCCAGCTTAGGGCAAATTAAGTTGCGATACACGAGCAGCTTCAGAGGGAAAGGGCTGAGCGAGAGAGGGAGACGGTAGATTTTGAGCGCAAGTTGCAAGCTCAAATAGAGTATGTGATCAAAGCGGCCAGGATTCAACCGTCAATTCCTCCCTCGGATGGCTCCTCCCCCCTACATTTTATTTAGTGTTAGAACAATTTTTCTTTGAACATTATTTATTGAATGGAATTGAATAAAATTTTGATAGTTTATTAGACATTGATAGTTTATTAGACATATATTTATTCAATGATAAATTAGGTAGGTCGAATTTGTTATTGAATATTGCAGGTGCGGCTGTATATATATGCGCAGGTGCGGCCGTGCGGTTGCACACAAAAGCTATGATTAATCTAGATTACTACTGGCCCCAGTAATCAAGATGCACAGAAATTTGGATTACTGGCACCCAGTAATCTAGATGCCCATAAACTTGGATTATTGGACCCAGTAATTTTGATGCCCATATTCTTCGATTACTGGACCCAGTAATCCAGATACCCAGTAATCGTGCTTATTGGCACCAGTAATCCAGATGCCCATAATCTTGGATTACTGGACCCAGTACTCTTAATTACAGGCCACGTTGAATTTTTTTTTTATTTGTAACTACACTTTAGGCGACGTAGGTAGGTGGCTTAAACTTCAATTTAGGTGACCTACTATAATACGTATAGGTGGCCTAATGTAATCCTCGGAGACTAAGGATAATACATTCGTAGCTTAGTATACATCTTATGAGACCGAGGATAATAACCAGGTGGCCTAGAGTACCACTAAGGATACCGAGTAAAAATACCAACGTCGCCTAGATTTACAATTTAAACGACGAAGGAAAATATCCCTGTGTCCTAAAATTCATACTTAGCAGACGTACGATAACTCGAAGGTCGCACAGGTGTCCATCTTATGCGACGGATCATAACACCTATGTCGCCTAAATGCTTCTTTTCTACGACAAAGGATAAAAGGATACATCGCCTACTATTGAAAGTTGTACGACGGAGGATAACAAATACGTGGCCTAAGATAAAAAATTCTATGACGGAAGAAAAAATATACGTGGCGTAGGAGTACATTCTCTTACGACGGACGATAACATCATCGTGGCCTAAGTATCCAATACGACGACGGAGTAAAAACATCCGTCGCCTAATACCTGGGGCGACCAAAACTAGGCGACGTATTTTTGGGCGACGTAGTTTACGTCGCTTAAACTAAGGCGACGGAAAAACATATCTTAGGAGACGTAAGTAATACGTCGCCTAATTCCCCTCCTCACGTAGTGATATTTCTGAAATGCAAACGTACCTCTGACCAAAGAGGACCATTGTAGCAAAGAAGTAAAAAAATGATATGTAGACCAATATAAATAATGAAACTGAAAAATAGTTGTTTTACGTATAGCTTGAGAATAAAACACACCACCAATAAAATCGAAGGACAAAATTAAATGATAAGGATTAATCCCATAATTATCATCTAATTAAAGAACATTATTTAAAAGAAAAATATACTAATACTTTCTCTTTTTCATCACGTGGCACTAAATATCTTATTGCGGAGAACATAATGTAACTGACAATATATGACTAATTAATTAAACCGCCCCTCTTATTAAAATTTATTTCCATACGAGTTTCATTAATTAGATATGTTATTAAATATTCTATTGCATTAATTACACTGATATTAATATGCGACCCAACATTAATGCCACATAGAAGCTCTTATATATAAAAGATTTTGAAGAATACACCAAACTAAATTATTATAAAAAGGTATTGAAGAATTTCTTCTTCTCTATTAATTAGGGGAAAAAACCCACATAGTTTATATAAAAGCCATACAAATATATAGTACATCATGAAGAATTTTTCAAGTGTGGAAGTTAAAAGGATTTTTGTGTTGGTACTTGTGATATTAATGTCCATTTTTGTAAGGGATGTGGCAGCTAAAAATGTGAAATTGTGCAAATTTGAATGTTATGCATTATGTGGTCTGGTCGGTAACCCAAAGGCGAATCTTATTTGCAGGGAAGATTGCTTAAGCACCAATTGTGGGATAAAATGTCCACCAATGGGTTGTTAGATTATAAATAATATGTATGCATGACTGGGGAAAAAATTTGAGACTAGTTATGTAAACTGAATAAATGTATGTGCTTTTATGAAGTTATAAAAAATTTACTGCATTCATTCTGTGTCGGATTAAGAGTTTTATTTTAATTTTAATATTTTTTATGAGAAAAAATATAATTTTAACTTAATCGATGGTTACAACTTAAATGTGCGTGCACTTGATTGTTGAATGGTGACACGATTTGGTTAGCTCAAGAGGGGTTGAATGGATTGAGATCATGTACAAGTTGTGTGGAGATTCAAAGGAAATGCTTTCAACTTTTTGTGTAGCTGATTTAGTTTAAATGAAATTTGACTATGAATGAAGATAAGCTGATGACATTAGGGATTGGAATTGGGCGGGTTTGGCTAAGCCAGGCCTGCTTAAAAATATACTTGATCTAATCCTTTCAAGAAACAAATGGCACATTGGATTTTGGACTAAAATGTCTAAGAGATCAAACTTTATAGATGGGCGTCGCATAAAATAAACTTTGTGGACAAATTAAAAGAAATGTAGCAATCAAACTTCATGGGGATAAAATAAAAATAACTCATGTTTATTTATTTAAACTCTAATCTAAGGTTGGTTGTATTTGACTAACTCATACGTGTATCAATTAGATTAAAACCCACTCCATTAGAGTTGGTTGTGTTGAAAACCCAAATAAATTGTCATTTGCATAATTGTTTAATGTGGTAACTCTTTTATTCAACGACGACTCATTTTCATTGCAGTTGACCCTCCTAATTGAAAACCTCATTTTTATTTGGTGCATGTCCTTTCCATTTTGGGTTTAAACAAACATTTTCTCTAGTCATTCTCCTCACCTAACAAAGAAAGTTCCCCTTGAATTTCATTCTTCCATTGCTATCACTAAAAATTGTGAACTTTTTAATTTGTGTTTTTGAACATTTTTTTTAAATCTTTTCTTTGTCCCAAATTAACCAAAATCATGGTGTAAAATGGCTTATGGATGCATGCCGTCTCTGAAATAGACCGGTTCATTCGCGAAGTAGTCTTTATCGACCATATTTATATTTATTTATCACAGAAATATACCAATGGCTTTAAGCTAGAAATAAGAATGTCCATGAGTTACTAGAATTATGACCGGAATCCGAGCAATTGACTAAGACCTATTATTTTTTTAAAATCCCTTATACGTTTAAAATAAAAATTTTTGGGGCATTTAGTTATAAGGCCAATAGTTCCTTTCTCTATCTACTCAAGGACGCATATTTTTGGCCAATTGTTTGAAGGCCAAAACTTTTATCAAAGGACGACATTTTGATTTTAGGACAAAAAATTTTTAAATTATATAACAAAATAAATTAGATAAAAATATAGGATGAATACCATTTATGCCCTCTAGCTATAACAAATTCAAACACTTTTAAAAACGGAAACTAAATTCAAATTATCTATAATTACAACAAACATTAAATGCATATGATAAGTCAACCCATTCAAAAATATTCAAACAATAACAAGTTAATCCAATTATGCCATCTAGCTATAATAAATCAAACACTTAAAAAACGGAAACTAAAATTCAAATTATCTATAATCACGACAAACATTTAATGCATAGGATAAGTCAACCCATTCAAAAATATTCAAACAAGAACAAGTTAATCCATCAAAAATTCAAAATTAAATACATGAAGAAGCATCTAGCTATAATAATTCAAACACTTAAAAAACGGAAACTAAAATTCAAATTATCTATGATCACGACAAACATTAATGCATAAGATAAGTCAACCCATTCAAAAATATTCAAACAACAGCAAGTTAATCCATCAAAAATTCAAAATTAAATACATGAAGAAGCAGCAGGCATATAAACGAAGAATAGGCATCGCAGACATTTTATACAACAAAGAACAGGCATATAGACATTATAACAGACATTTTATACAATAAAGAACATGCATAGCAGACATTTTATACAACAAAGAACATGCATTATATCAAACACATATAGACATTACAAAATCAATAGATATTGTAAATCAAACAGGCATTTTTCCTTTAAGGTGAAAATTATATCAGACATTATAAATGAAAAGATATTTACACAGATGAAAAATTAAAATTATAAATTTTCTTAGAAAATTAAATCAAAACAAGGAAAAGGTGAAAAACATTCAATCTTTTTATACCTTGAATGTCATAAAATTCATCTCTTTGGAGCTTCTAAAATTCATTACCCACAAACCCCTCAAATCCTCCTCCACCATGTCCAACTCTCCAAAACCTAAAAAGTTGCCCTAAAACCCACACAAAATACGCAATTACTTTAGATTTGTGTTCCGTCGATCTAATTGGAATCGAGATGAGAGATGCCGACCGATTGCAGGAAGTTGAAAAGGATTTATAAGATATAAGAAACGCAGTAGGCAATGATGGCTACAAGTACAAGGAGGATTAGTATGGATTCTGATGAGATGTAGCTTAGTTGGATGTGTAGCTCCATCTTTTCTTGAATATAGGAACATTTATGATTGGGATAAAGGAACGGGTAATGATAAGGATGGGGGAGTCAATGAATAGCATTATTCTTATTATTAATGATGGGGATGGGGGATAATGCTTGCAATTCATATATTTATTAATTTATTAGAAATATTAATTAGTTAGTAGCAATTATCAATTAATGCATTAGCATTATTACTTTTACTTTCTTCTTAATATTTATATGTTGAAAATATGAAATATTAAATAATATATAAGAAGGGTAACATTGACAAAGTACATGAAAATAATAATATAATTATAATTAAAAATATCAAAAAATAAAATGTCCTTTAGGCATAAAATCGTCCTAATTCCAAAAGATCGGATCTTAAACAATAGCTCAAAACTTCTTATCCTTGAGTAGATTGGTTCAAAAAATACTGGACCTGTGACTAATTTTCCAAAAAAAATTTTATCCACCCTAAAATGAAAAATGCTAAAAGATTAGATGGTATCCGAGCAATTGACCAAGACCTATTAGTTATATACAATTAGCCCATAATATTACTCCATCAGCCCACCTTAATTTCACCAAAAAGCCCAGCCCCTCCTTTGGCTCTTTTCCTTTCTTCCGTCTCTTTGATATGAGGAGTTAGGACCCACTTGATTCCCTCCCACCTCATTATTTTTGACCCACGCCAACAAAAGATTTTCAATTTCTCTAATTCCCCGCTGTAACTTGTAGTAGGTGTATTTGTGTTAAAAAAAATTATGGGTTAATTTAGCTGTACTTTCAAAAAATTATATATATATATATACAGGAAAGAGGCAAAATGTTTTCTATGACAATATTTTTTGTAAAAATTTTAGGATATAATATTTTTTTTTAAATAAGGTCTTATTTTTAAATATTTTTTAAAAATAAAAACATGTTTATTAGTTGTGTTTTAAAAGGTTTCATCTATGTTTTTAGCTGATCCGATCCATGCATTTAAAACCCACAAGAGAAATGCTAGTTCCCAAAAAAAATTCCAACAGCACAACACAAGAGTAACTTTCAACGCTTTTCAACCACTCATCACTTTCTTCCTCCCAGACTCTGATGCAGATGTGTGGTTTAAATTAATTTTGGCTCCATTATATTTGTTGGGCTGCATAACATTTATGATCCCACAAACTGTTGTTCAATAAAAGGTGGTTCTACATTTTAAAATATCAAATCTCGGAAGAAGCAATAGCTCAAATTAAATGGTACAAGTAAATCACACCTCTCAAATCTCAACTGATTTGCAATGAAGACCATCCTAGTGAAGCAATTGACCAAATTATCGGCAGGGAGACGAAAGAATCCGCGGTCGTGGCAGCCAGTATATGCTAGTTCTGTTTTCTTCGTGCAGGTTCCGATTATGAACAGAGAATCTCCTGCTTTACCGAAAAGAAATTGTGAAAGAATGTTAGGAAATGGAACGGAACTAGATTCAATATAACCTTGGTAATTCAAATATAAAGAAAGTTGTGAAACAGTTCAAAATAAAAATTGCGACTTAAACTTGAAGACCATATATCTTATAAGAATTAAGCGTATTGAACAAAACTATCAAATTGGATAAGATAGACTGATTTGAAGTAAAGAAGAAGTAAAAATATTTTTTTTTTTTGTTCTCGCGATTAAAAAGACTATATCATAGAACATCTTCAAATTCAAATTGATGAAGTATTGCGTTAAAATGGTAATGTTTGTATTATATGTTGTGCTGAAGCCCCACACCACCATGGAATCCGCAGCACATATTTGACACTACAATAGAAACCAAAGATTTGGGCGCAACAAATATAATATCAAAGCAAAGATAAAGATAAAAAGGAGTTTGCAATGACCTAAGTAAATCAACAAACAAACACAGATGGATCTCAAAAAAAATGATGCTATCAATTTCGATCGTTCAGTATATCTATGGGGTGGGAAATGGTAAAAATGTGTCGGTTTGGCATGATTACAGGCACCCTTTGGCTCCTTTGCTACAGAGATTTGGTGATAGGTGGGTGGCTTATGATGCAACATCACCGGTGTGTTACTTCTCATTTCCAAATAGAAATAAACTGAAATGAGAACTAATATGGTGATGTTTCTTTGTTTTTGCATCTGTTGCTGTTCATTTGTTGAAAATGAATTTCAATAATTTATTAAATAGGAGTTTAATGATCATTTTCTCATATTCATAACAGTTTTTCACATAAGAGAGGACCCTAGGCATTTTTGCGATGCTGAATAACATCTTGGAGTATTTCAAATCATAATCGCAAACACCTCTTATTTTTCGATTTCAGCCCAAACTTTGAAAGACACAAAGTCGATATATAGCCTCAAGAATTCAATGAAGCATGCCAGTTAGAATGATAAACTAGTGTGTTCTCATATCAGTTAGCGCAAAAACGGGCTATGTGAAACCCTTAGACCCGAATTTGAAGTAAAAAATGTTCAATGTATTAGAATTTCTAATTTCCTGTCTAAACCCTCATTGGATTTCAATTTAAATTCATTCATTTTTTGTTTCAAATTTGATAAGCTAGTCATAACTAGAACTTCTCAATACTAATTTAAGCAAAGCTCCTATCCCATGCATTAACATGCAACTGGTCGGAATCAATTGTGTAGGGAACAAATTCTGCAGGACTTTTAAGCTTTCAAGCTAGTGAAAGCAACTGGCCGACCTGTCTCCAAAATTGCTCAAGTTGAATACTAGCGAATAATGCAAGACCGAAGCGTGAAGTCAAAGGAAGAAGGTATCGTCTTCAACTTGGCTCTTGAATTTACACAAGAAAAGAGAGAAAAATCTCAGATAATTGATATATTATTGATAAAAAAAGATTGATTATTACAACGAACGAACATAACTTATTTATACTACTAAAATCCTAAACTTAAAGAATAATTAGATAAATCCCTTACATAAGGAAACCCAATTTACTAAACATAAAACATAACAAAAAACTATTAATCTAGATTTACCAAAACCCTAATAATTAAAATAATGTAAATATTTCACTTAACATAATAAAATGAAAATAGACAAATAATAAATTAAAATCGTCTTGACGCGTTCCACGTCAAATGCTATTTTGAGTCCCAACTACATATCAAATTTCATTTTCATTATTTTGTAATTGATTTTAACATTTGAAACCTATTTTTTTTGTTCCATGATAAATTATTTCCATGAAGCAAGAACTCAAAGTTGCTTTCTGTTGGAGGCAAAATCACCTCAAATAGATCTCTTATAGGTTCTAGCAGCTAAGGCAATTCAGACAATACACCTCTGTTTTAAATCAGAACATATGGAATATCCTCCTTAGTTCTTAGCTACATTTTCTGAGGAAAAAAAAAGTAAGGAAAACCATAAATGAAAGAGCATTTATTTATAATTCTAGACAGCAATGTTAACACTATATCACCGGGTGGCAGTAGTTGTTTACCTTTGAGATTCTATAGAGTTTTGTAAATGACCCGTGTGAATGAGGTGCTCAACCCGCATTTTCCCGAGGAATCTACAAGTAAAAAAGGGAAAAATGGGAAGAATCAAATGAATAAGAGAAAAGGGACAAAGGCTTTCTTAATGTAGACCAAAACCAGACTCTCTTTAGTACTACCAGCAAAATTAGTTTGGTGATCCAACATATGAAGACATCTCATCGCCAAGCCCGTGATCCAATGTAGAACTAGCTAGATAACTTAATTATGTGATGAAATGATTAATGTTGTTCTGAATTTGTAATTTTATGACCATGTAAAAGTATATGAATGGAAGAAATTGAACAAACAAGAGATTAGAAAGGCCTACCATGTTCTCATATCCGATCTGTTGCTCAATAGGTAATCCGATGATTCTACTGGGAATATGAAAAGATAAGAAAAATTTATTAGAAGAGTACTTCCTTCTTCATCTCAAATGCTAATATATTTTTTCCTGATCAGTTTCTCTTTTCAATGTTCAGATTTAATAACACTACAAATCAATCATGGAAGATCCCTCTTATAAATGTAAAAATTTTAAATTTGAATGCAGAGTAGAATTTACCTTTCTCGTCATAATAGTTTCTATCTCTACATTTGGCAAATACGGTAGATTGTTAAGTGAATTACATCCAACAACGTGCAAATTCGTTAAGAATTTCAATTCCTCAAGTCCCCGGATCTCAGTGAATTTCTCACAATAAGAAACATTTAACTCTTTTAAGTTTGTAAGGCTTGAAAAATCAGGTAAGTTCTCAACAGATTTGCACCCACGAACATCCAACGATTCCAAGGATTTCAATTCCTCAGGTCCCTAAAGCTCCGTAAGCTCCTTCAAAGAACTAGTATTTAATTTCTTCAATTTTTTAAACCTTGTCAGATTTTGCATGTTCTTTAGTGCTTCGCAAGACGACACATCCAAGCTCTCCAAGGATTCAACAACTTGAAGGGATTCAACATCTGGCAACTGTATGCAACTCTTCAGACTTACGACTTTTAGCATTCCAAAGTTGGGTAGGTCTGGTAATATCTCTATGGATATGCAATCACCCATGTCCAAATTTTCTAGGGATTCCAATTTGTCTAGACCTTGAATCTTTGCGAGCATTAAGCAAGAATACAATTTCAAGTCTTTTAACTTCCTTAAGTTTAACAAATCAGGTAATCTTTTTAGGTATTCGCAGTCAGACATATCTAAAATTTCCAAGGATTCCAACCCTTTTAGGTCTTGAATCTCAATTAGACTTAGGCACATTGAGATATTTAATTTTTTTTAACCTCTTTAAGTTCGACAAATCCGGTAATCTTTTTATGGATATGCATTCATGCATGTCCAAAATCTCTAAGGATTCCAATCGGTCTAGACCCTGAATCTCAATTAGCTTCATGGTACCTCTCCTGATTACAATTTCTTACGAGTCTTCGGTTGTGCTTGTTTTGTGTTACTCCAGCCTCATGAACATTCTAAATTGGAACCACGTGCTCGTCTTTGTTGCTTCTTGGGGTATGGGATAGAACATAAAGGTTATCGGTGTTGGGATCCTATTTCAAAACGCTTACGGATTTCTCGTCATGTTGTCTTTTGGGAACATAAAATGTTTTCCTCTCTATCCAAATTTCATGTCCTTGAAGAATCTTCACTTCCGTTCTTTACTCATTCCTCTCTTGACCTTTCCACCTCTAAATTTGAGGCTCCAGTTGTCATATTCCCACCAGAACCTGAACCAGAAGCCACACCATCACCACCTCAACCTCTCAGTCCAACACCTCCTGAACCATCCTCACTTGATGTTATTTCTTCCAACGAGCTTCAACATACGGCACCTCCCAATGATGATGTCTCGCCTGCTGATCCTGTCATACCTCCACCACAACGACAGTCCACTCGGGTAAGAGAGCTCCCTCATCACCTTCGTGATTACCATTATTATTCTACCATGATATCTCACTATGAACCTTTATCCTATAAGGAAGCTAGTACTAATCCACTTTGGCAGCAAGCTATGACAGAAGAATTACAGGCTTTAGATAAAGCGCATACCTGGGATCTTGTGACTCTTCCTCCTGGAAAATCTGCAGTTGGGTGTAAATGGGTGTATAAAATTAAGACACGATCTGACGGTTCAATTGATCGATACAAAGCTCGTCTCGTAGCCAAGGGGTTCAATCAGGAGTATGGTATAGACTATGAAGAAACTTTTGCTCCTGTGGCTCGAATGACGTCTGTTCGCAGTCTTATTGCTATTGCTGCTGTTCGCAAATGGGACCTTTTTCAGATAGATGTCAAAAATGCCTTTCTTAATGGGGATCTGACAGAAGAAGTATATATGAAACCACCTCCCGGTTATTCACACCAGTCCACTCAGGTCTGCAAACTTCGTCGTGCCCTATATGGACTTAAGCAAGCTCCTCGGGCTTGGTTCGCAAAATTTAGCTCTACCATCACAAAGCTTGGTTATTCCTCCAGTTCGTCAGACTCAGGCCTCTTTATTCGAAAGACAGATTCTGGGACTATTCTTCTTCTCCTCTATGTGGATGATATGATAATTACTGGGGATGATATTTCTGGTATCTCAGATCTCAAACAATCTCTCAGTCAGTTTTTTGAAATGAAGGATCTTGGTCGTCTCAACTACTTCTTAGGGCTGGAAGTCCTTTCTGATTCAACAGGCTACTATTTATCTCAGGTGAAATACACGTCTGATGTTCTGGCTCGTGCTGGTCTCACTGACTGTAAAACTGCATCTACTCCATTGGACACCAATGTTAGACTTACTCCGTTTGATGGTACTCCTCTCTCTGATGGTACTTTATACAGACAATTAGTTGGCAGTTTGGTTTATCTTATTGTTACTCGCCCGGATATTGCTTATGCTGTCCATGTTGTCAGTCAGTTTATGGCTGCTCCTCGCTCTACTCATTTTGATGCTGTTATTCGGATTCTTCGTTATCTCAAAGGGACAGTTTTTCATGGGCTTCACTACTCCTCAAAGTCATCTCTTGTATTACGGGCTTACTCTGATGCAGATTGGGCCGGTGACCCTACGGATCGTCGGTCTATTACTGGTTACTGTTTCTTCCTCGGGGACTCTCTTCTTACTTGGCGTAGTAAGAAACAGTCTGTTGTTTCTCGATCAAGCACTGAGGCTGAATACCGCGCTCTTGCTGATACTTCACAAGAACTAATATGGCTTCGACGCCTCCTCGATGAATTGGGTGCTCCTCAAGACTCTGCCACTACTCTTTATTGTGACAACCGCAGTGCCATTCAAATCAGTCACAATGACGTCTTTCATGAACGAACTAAACACATTGAGATTGATTGTCACTTTATTCGCCAGCATATTCGCAATCTGTACATTTGCCTTATGCCCGTATCTTCAGATGACCAGCCTGCAGATCTCTTCACTAAAGCTCACCAGCCTAGCCGTTTTCAAACATTGATTTCCAAACTCCAGCTGGTCTCTCACTTACCACCTTGAGTTTGAGGGGGGGTGTTAGAATATACTGTATATATTATGTTTCCTATTCCTACTCTACTTTCCATATTGTATTGATTGTGTTCCCATTGTAGTTTCCTAAATTGTATCCTAGATTAGGGTTTGTCTCTAGTATATATATTATCTCTATTGTACATTCTTTATCAATTAAGAAATACAATTCTTTTATTTCTTCTCCTTCAATCTCTTTCGTTTTCTATTTCGTAACAGTTCATATTCAAATACTCTAAGGATTCTAGGCTGTGTAGGCCTTGAACTTTCCTTAGCTCCAATCCCCCACTCTTCAACGTTCTTAACTTTTTTAGGTTTGAAAAATCTGGCCATCTTTGTAAGGATTTGCAATAGCTAATATCCAAATGTTCTAAGGATGTCAATATGTCTAGTCCTCGAATCTCAACTAGCTTCTTGCAACATGAGGACTCAAATTTAGTTAGCTTTTCTAAGTTTGACAAATTTGGTAATTTTTCTAAAGCTTTGCAAAAGGTTGCATTCAAAAGTTCCATGGACTCCAATTTGTCTAAGCCTTGAATCGCAGTTAGTTTCTTGCAAAACCCGACATTTAATACCTGTAACTCTGTTAATTTTTACAGATCTGACAAGCTTTTAAAGGATTTGCTTTTTGATGCATCCAGATATTCTAATGATTCTAGTTTTTCAAGCCCATCAAGCATACAAAGCGAACTGCACCAGTATAGTTCCAATCTTTTTAAAGTTGAAAGCATAGATAAGTCAGGATCTCTAGTGAAGTGATCGCAATGTGATAGAATTAGAACTTTCAACTTGTTTGACATCTGGAAAAGTAAGAAATAAAGAAAAGGTCAATGGTAGGAGAACATCTCATTTTTTAATTAGTGCACATCCCATTAAGTTAAAATTTGACTTTAATTTAATAAGGGCACATATCAATTATTAAAAAACCTAATTTATACTTCTGTATCCATCTTCTCCTTATCATTGCTTCCCTTTTTCTTCACTTGATAACCTTGCTTCATTTCCATTACCATTCAAATCCACGGACAATATAACTTCTTTATTAGTGCAATGCCAAATAAGTTTAATAATATCAAAATTTTAATTAATGTTTTTCCAAATTTTATATTTAATTTGTTTATATATATACAGATACGCTAATTGTTTGTTCAATAGGTCTTGGGTGTGGTATATAATCATGCTTTTTGTGCAGTAGCCAGAGTTTAATTTTTATGTATAATATTAAGAATTTTTACTTTACAATGGGATTATGAATGCTATTATTTTTTTTCGAAAAACATGAGTAATGATTATTTCTATGGAGATGTTTTAAGGTTTTTAAATAGTATACTATTTCTATTATTGTGAACGTAGCTTTGTGTAATTGACGCACACAATTATGTGTGCCAAGAAAGAAAACAAAAGCCAAATTGTTTTCAGATAAATTTGTAGGGACTAATTTAGAAAAACGTACTGTTGCGACATAAAAATACGTTCCCAAATATTTTCGTCCTCTATTTAAGTGAATGCCCTTATTATAGTAGTAAAAGAAGATGATAAAAATCAAATTTTAATCTAATTAGATGTGCGCCGTTAGCCTAAAGAAAATAAATATTGAATTCCAAGGACAACATATGGACATAACAAGTAAATTGAAACAGAACTAAATTAAAAGACAGAGTGATAGACCTTAATTTGACTCCAGCCAGCCACCCCCCCCCCCCCAACCAACCCAAAATCATCTGTGATTTTACTCAAAGAAAGATCAAAAACAACAAGATTCTCCATATTCAAATTAGTGGGAGCAGAATTTCCCGGGCACCACGACTCTAAGCCATCTTAAATTTTGAAAAACATTATTAAAATCTCCATCAAGATCTTTCAAATCCTTTATGAGATACCTTAAATTTGGCTGCTTACTAAAGTCCACATGGATGTCAAAATCATCATCTTCTTCAAAGTCTACAGAAAGGCAGAGAGCTTGTTTGTCTCCTGCTAAATAGAAAACCATATCATATCATGAAAAGAAAAAAATATATATAGAGAAGGCACAAGCACGAAAGCTAATCCGAACATTTTATGGCGTAGCTCGGAAAAAAAAATGTGAAGGCAGAGAATTTTTTACTCATTTTCCAAGGGGAAGTGGGTTTTGGGACCATTTATATTCCTCCTTGTTATAATATATGATACCATAATAATAAAATAATTAATATAATTTTATTAATATGATAATGTTAAAGTATCCCAAAATGTTATCCCATAAGGGTGTTGATCATACCCATAAGGACGTTGATCATCCTCTGATACCATAAGACACTAAGTGGAGAAGTTGTACAATAAACTGACACCAAGCCGAGTTGACTTGATGTTCGCTGTGGGTCATGACTGGTTTCGGCCTGCCTCGGCCTCATCAGGGGGACTGCTACAATCCCCGACCAGTTTTTGTGAAGAAGAAGAAAAAGAATTCTTCGGAAAGATAGGTCTAGTGTAAGGTAACACCCCTTACCTTCTAAGGCTTACGCCTCATCAGAGTAAGGTAACCCCCTTACCCCATACCTATCCCTCCTCGGAATTTTTACCACCCTTCCCCCCACAAAAGAGAAGGATAGGAGATCCCCCCTTTAAAGGTCAAAGACAGGTCAAGTTGAGAAAAAGTTTTTCACAAGAGTTAAAAACTTTTTTGTCCTAATTCACCCCACCGAAAGCAAAAAGTTAAAGTAAAAGCTACTTTAACCTATTGACAAGTTGCACAACTTTTCAAACTATACGAGGCGTGTTAGTAAGCACAACGGCACGCCATACATTAGCTCTTTTGGATGTTTCCTCTATCCGGTCGCTTAGATGTTGCTACTCCTGCCCTGCTTCCTCCAATTCCTATAATCTCATCTACTACCTTAATACTTACTACTCTTCTCGACTGACTCTATGGGTACATACCCTTCTTACCTTAAGTAAATTCATACCTAATCTACCTAATCCTCTGCCCCACTCTGCTTCCACCTGAAGACTTACTCGGGCTTTGGATATCCTGGTACAAGGTGATTTACAGCAAGTTGGGTGACTTTAGGAGTACATAGCCTTGAAAAGAAGTAAATGATTAAGATGAGATAAGTAACACAAATTAGACTCAAATAGGTTTTTTGGCAAAATCAACAGTGGCAACCATAAGGATCATCAACGCCCTTACCAAGCTGAAACGGGCATGGATCGGAACACTTACCCCTCTGATACCATAAGACACTAGTTGGAGAAGATGTACAATAAATTGACACCAAGCCGAGTTGACTTGATGCTCGTTGTGGGTGATGACTGGTTTCGGCCTGCCTCGGCCTCATCAGGGGGACGGCTCCAGTCCCCGACCAGTTTTTTTGAAGAAAAAGAAGAAAAAAAAAGAATTATTCAAAAAGACAGGTCTGGTGTAAGGTAACACCCTTACCTTCTAAGGCTTACGCCTCATCAGAGTAAGGTAACCCCCTTACCCCATACCTATCCCACCTCAGAATAGGTATGGGGTAAAGGTATGACCTTTAAAGGGGGGATCTCCTATCTTTCTCTTTTATGGGGGGGGAAGGGTGATAAAAATTCTGAGGCGGGATAAGTATGGGGTAAGGGGGTTACCTTACTCTGATGAGGCGTAAGCCTTAGAAGGTAAAGGGTGTTACCTTACAACAGTGAGCATCATTTCTTGTTGTAACAATAATCCTACTTCCTACTCCATACCAAGTGTGGTTTCCAACAAGCTTATCAATTTGAAACTTTTTATCCACATCATCAAGAATAATAAGAGTCTTCTTTCTTTGAACCGCGCCTTTTATCTTCTCGATTCCTTGATTAACATCATCAAATTTGGATTCCTGTTTGAGGATCATAGAAACAAGCTAGTTTTGCAATTTAACGATATCATTGAAGTTTGACTTTTCTCAGATATCTTCAAGAAAGCAATGACATTTAAAAAGCTCACAGACTTGGTTGTAGATGACCTTGGCAATAGTAGTCTTGCCAAGTCCGCCCATGCCAAAGATTCCAATAATCCGTACACCATTAGAGTCAATGTTTAATAGTCTCTCCATTTCTTCTAGGTGACTATCCACTCCAACCAAGTTCTGAGGTACATGCTTGTAGTCCTTCTTCAGTTTTGACAAGCCTTCTTCGACAATGATCTTTACAAGTTCTCCTTCACACCTACCACGTTTCTAATTTATATAAAAAGGAGACCAATGCGTACATAGAATATTAAGATCAAATTGAAACTTGTAAAATACATAGAATAAATTCTACAGTATCCACCTAAAAAGAAGAAATATATTAATTAACAACAAACATCAATGCCATCCCATTTTTTCCCTTGTTACTGTGATTAGCGATGCCGTAGTTTGTTTATATATCTGAAATTCTAAGGCTAGAAGTATAACTTAGCTCTATTCAGATAAAGCCTACATTTTGTTGAGTATCATTTTGGAAACAATATATTTCACTCATATCTCATCCAGCATAATTGATGCATCACGCTTAGTAGAGGCTTACAAGGAAGCATGGGATCTCAAGAGTTCGATTTCTTAAATGTTCTTTATGCAATATTGAGTGTAGGTGTCAAAACAAAATGTGGGAATTTCAGATTTTAGCCAACTTCCATCAATTAGGCCTCTCTTTTTTTTGGCATTCTCCAAAATGTTTGTAATTAACACAAACAAAATTTTGACATTCAAATTTTAGACATCAGATACAGATTCAATGTTTAGGTTTAGTCGTTTAGACAAGAAAACAAATGCCACCTAAGTTCGCATACTTAATCTTTTTTTTCCCCTCAAAATATTGAAAATAAATTGATTATTAATAAGTTAACAATATTAAGAATATAAAATATATCTGAAAAAAATTATTCATCTCTTTATAAAAGTAAAGAGGTTAAAATAGGATCACATTACCCGTCGGTTTCTTTCTTCAGTTCCAATCCTTTCAATTGTCCAACCTTTATGAGAGCCTCCTTTCAACCTTGGATAGTCTTTTCATTGAAACGCTTCTTCCTATGCTGGCAAAAGGCCCCTTTATAATTCCCACTTTGACGTCGTACATCGTAAGGGTCTACGTCTTAAAAAATAGGAAAAATCGTGTGTCCCCCATTTTCATGGCATTGTACCATCTGTTCAAGCTCAAGCAAACACCATTTAGTGGAAGCATAGTTTTTGGAGAAGATAGGGATGGAGACTATTGAATCCGTGATAGCTTTGAGGAGCTTGGGGCCAATCTCTTCTCTGACATAAAGAACTTCATTGTCTCTAAAAGTGTGAATGCCAACCCCATGAAGAGAGGTGTAGAGAAAATCAGTGAAGCCATAACGAGTGTCTTGGCCACAGAAACTCAAGAATACCTCATATTCCCCTACTACTAATAAATCATCATCAGCAGCAGCAGCTGCTCTAGTATTGTTGAAAATTGCAGTTGGGATAGTTGGTGAAATTTCCCTCTACTTTCTGAGAAGAAAATTGCTGCTGCTGCCAAACAGAAACCAGGCAAGGACAATTGCAGCAGCAGCAGTGGCTGCAGATGCAATTGTGACAATTGCAGGTATCCATAAACATCCCTCCCAATTCATTCTCTCTCTCTCTTGGTGTGTGCGCTCAAAGAAGAAATAGTAACACATGAGAAATAGAACCAATTACAGCATTCTCTTTTCCCATTCTTTTCTCTTTTTTATTCTTTGATAAAGAGAGTGGGAGATTGAGGAGGGCCCAGGGTAGGGTACTAGAAAAGAAGTTGATCATGATTACCGATACGCTTAAAACGGATTCTTCCTGGATCAATGCTCAAGTAATTAATGGGAAATGACCGTAAATTTGTTGGCAATATGTCTACACTGGTTCAAATGGATTGACCGTAAAAAGTTGGGAGTGAAATTTAAATTAAAGGTGGAATCAAAGTTCAATTTTTTTCACTTTTTTTAACTATACGTTTTGATTTCGCAACACCGTTTCAATTGATTGATAATATTGCTTTCATTATGAAAATGTCCGAATTTTGAGCAAAGTGCGGGGTTGGGCCACTACTTTAGACCATTTATCACCCAAATGATTAAAGTTAAGCGAATAATTTTACAAACTTAGGCCGGGTCATTTGAATAAATATAAATTTTTATAATAAAATTGTAAAATTGGAGTAATTATATGTTTTTTCGTGTTGTTTGATGAGTGAGTTACACGAAAATTTTCTATCATTATTTTGATAAATAATATTAGAAATTTAATTTGTATTTAATTAGATAAACTTTGTGACACTTTGCGACACGTTACTCAATCAAATTAATTAGAAAAATGATGAACTCACATACACCTATAAGTATTTGAAACATACATTCAATTTATACCCACATATTTTCAGTAGTAGACATCAACTGAAAACTAAAACTTGGATGCACACGAATGTGGATGCCAACTCAAACAGTTAGTGCCAACTTGGATCGCTATTAACGGGGTAACTAACCCGAATAGACTGAATGACCAAAATGAAAACTGTTATTACTTTTATCGAAAAAATTGTATGATGACTAACTTGTAAAATGGGTGAAAGTATGTTGCATATTCTTGTATTAACTAAAGCAATGAGTTTAACTCTAGGTAAGTCGGTACTCTTGTTATCTTCTTTTTTATACAACACAACTTTCTCCATACAATACAACTCTTTTTTGACACAACTATGAATACACAACACCACAAAGGGTGGATCAACGGGATTCAATAACCACATCCACGTGGGTCCAATCCAAGACCTCTTTGTTAAGAGGATAGGAAAAATGTCAACAGGTTACAAGGCCTTTGGCTTCTTGTTATCTTCAAGCAACACGAATCCCACTATAATATTTAGACAATGAAAAATATTTTTTTACCGAGTATGTTTTACCAATTATATTTACCATTTGCATTACATGGGTTGTACCTTAGTTATACCTTGGTTATCTTGTAAAAGTATAACCCATACAATACAATCCAGTAAGATTACCCAATACCTGTACCATTAGATAATAGCAGTGTCAATGAAATTTAACTGTTATCCGGAATTAATTGATGTGGGGATATCTTTTTGTATAAATAAATTTGGGCAGTTGGTCTAATCACCACTTGGGTGTATTTATCTTTCACAACCATAACAAAATACTCTCTCTCTGTGGATTAAACATTCTAAATAAGACACTAATATTTTAAATTGAGACAAAAAAGAAAAATTAATGCACTACTAATTTGAGAGTATAATTTTTACACTGAGAGAAGAAGAAGATGATAGATCATGAGGAAAATGTGTAATTAGGTAAAGAAAGATGTTTAGACATAACAGAATTAATTTATTGGGTTGTACCTAATATTTTTTTATTATTTATATTTTAAAAACACAGTAAATAAATAATGTAACAACTTAATTTTTTTTGATTGTTGAAATTTAAATTTTGAATTATTTGATTTTCTATATTTTAGTAATTGATTAAGTTGTTACGTTATTTGATTGTTTAAATTTAAATTTTGAATTTCATTTTATAGATATTAGTTTATTGCAAGATTTTAGAAGTTTAGATTAGTTTAATAATCAATTAGATGATAGTGACATTAATTATAGGAATAACAATAATATAAATTAGTTTTGTAGTTATATTAATTTAATTTTGATTATTTATCCGTAAAAGTTTGTACTTTAAACAAAAATTTAGACCTTAAATTATTGGTATAAAGGTTGTGTCCTTAAATAGATAGAGAAATGAATATTTGTCCTTAAAACTAATTATCCCTATTTTTATTTATTTAATTAAAGTGGATGTACTTATTAATCTAGTGTATTTTTTAATATTAAATCATTAGCAAAATAATCTTTATAAAATTAAATCAATAATATTTTTTGTCGATCTATCCACATTCGTGAATTAATTTAGTAGGTAATGCAGATTAATTTATTAACGCGGATTAACTGCAAGATATCGTGGATAGAAATAAAATCACCCTTTAGGAAAATGGTGATAACATAGGTTGGAAGCATATATATATATATATAATGGCCTAGAGTAGGGGTGTTCCTCAGATGGAAGGATTCAGAATATTTTATCTGAAAAAAAAAATCATAAATTTCGGAATTTCAAGTAAATCTCCGATTCCAATTTCAAAAATTGAAAAATATTTCTGAATCCAAGTTTTCAGAAATTTCCAGTTCCATCGAATTTAACATAACTTGGAAATCATTTGAAAAATAAATGATGAACTATGACTTCTTTTTTTTTCCTTTTTCCTAGTGAACTGTATTGCAATAACACATAAAAATGTGACTGTTTTTTTTGAAGTACAAGTTTAATTCTTCAACAAAATACTTAACACTAGCTAGATACTAAAACTCATTAATTATTAGAGATATTAGTGTATTCAGTGTACTAAATCTCATCACAAAAACATAATATGTATTATTATCTTTGATTAAGTTGAAATTAATGATTTTCTATTATAAAGTGCCAAAATTCCAAGTGTTACTTTAACTTAATCTAGATGGATGAAAAGTATACCTAAAAGAAATAATGAAGCAGCAAACCACAAAAAAAATATTTTTTTTATAGTCACTAAATCATATACTTAAAAGATATAAGCAACAAACCACAAACAATATTAAAACGTACTCACTAAATCTGAAAATAATATAAATATTATATACTAAATAATTTATTTTTGAAAACTCAGAATTTCGAAATTTTGAATATAAATTTCAATTTGCTTCCAATTTTGTTTGGAAAAGTCAGAAATTGGAAATGCTATATCACATTCGAAATTCAAAAAAAAATGTATTAGACTTTGGAAATTTCAGGACACCTCTAACAGCCTAGAGTATTGGTGAATATTTTATCTTAACACAAAAATATTTGTGACCGAAACAATTTGGTCATATTTATTTTATATCCCATGAAATCTTGTCACGTTCCCCTAATCCTATTTGACTAAATTAATTAATGTTGCATGAGATGAATATTAGAGTAAACAAAGACATGGAATTATGAAGTAAAGGATCAATTAAGGAAAACTAGGGCAAAGAAAAGGAAAACCTAATAAGGAAAAGGAAAACTTAATTAAGGAGAAGGAGATGAAAGAAATTTCCAAATGTGAATTCAAACTCCCAATTCAGTAAGGAAAAAGAAAAACATTCTCCGTGAGAATTAGGATAACCCAGTTCTACTCCCAGATCTACAAGACTACAATTTTTTTCAATGTGGAACTGAATTGAATTCATAACAATAAACTATCACTTTTATATCTTTTGGGGAGTATATCAACCACTTTTTCTTTACCGACTAGCTCGAATTTGGACTCGAAACCCGGAATAAAATCAGAATTGAGTTTAAACATGCGAATGCCTATTTTTTAGTATGTCGAGTTTGAGTGTGAAGAGGTTGAAGTTATTTTGGACTAAGCTTGAACAACTTCCGAGTTGACTAACATAACCCAATCAATAAACTTATTTATTATAGCCGGTGGCGGATTCAGAAAATTTTCTTCCAAGGGTCAACGTATAAAGGTGAAAATTTTCTTCCGGGGGTCAACGTATAGTTCTAATTTATTCAAACTAACTAACCAAAACTCCTAATTTATTCAAACCAAAATAAAAGTATAACTCTAATTTGTTCAAACTAAAACCAAAACCAAAACCCCTAATTTATTCAAACCAAAATAAAAGTATAGTTCTAATTTATTCGACCTAACTAACCAAAACCCCTAATTTAGTCAAACTAAAATTAAAGTAATTCTAACTAATTTATTCAAATTAACTAACCAAAATCAAAACCCCTAATTTATTCAAAGTATAGCCCTAGTTTATTCAAAGTAACATCTATGTATAAAATATCAACAACAAACAACACATTTAAGAGCATTTTTCAATAAAAACACTTAATGCTTAAAGAAATAGGAGAACATATAAAAATATTTACTAATTAATTAAAGCAAAAAAAAAATACCTTCCAATTTTTTGCAACCAAGCTCGCCGGCCGACGCGCTCACTGACTCACGCACAACTCACGCACTTGCTGGCTTGCTGCCCAGCCTGCCCGACCGCCGACGCACGTTATGCACCTGCTTGGCTGCTTGGAGATTTCTAGGTCCTTATTCTTTAGACTTTAGGGCTGAGTGTTTTAAAAGGCTAGAATGAAATTTGAGATTTTGAGGAAGGGAAGGTCGAGTGGTCGACGGAAATACGCTGCTCAGTTTTTTTTTTTTTTTTTCTTTCAAAACCACGTCGTTTTGATGCCAGCGCATTAAAAAAAAAATACAGGCGGTGCGCGCACGAGGTGCAGGCGCGCTGGGCAAAACCAGCACACAAATCAGCCCCATTCAGACATTTCGTCGAACACCTTGCGGGGGTCAAGTTGGACAGCTCTAATGGAGGATTTCTTAGCTTGCAGGGGTCAATTGACCACCCTTGTTCCTCTTTAAATCTGCCCCTGATTATGGCGAGATATAATATATTAATTATATATGTTATAAACAAGTAAAAGTTTAATTTATGACATGAAATATGAACAGTAGTGCACCACTAATTTGGAATGTAGGTAGTAATAATTTGGTGTAATTAGAGAAAGAAAAGGAAAATCTAAAATGGAAAGGAAAAGAATTCCAAATTTTAATTCAAACTCCCGATTCAATAAGGAGAAGAAAAACTTTCTCCATAAGATTTAGGATATCCCAGTTAATTAGTACACTTATATATATATATATACAATCCCCCACATCTCCACCAAAGCAACTCAACTCAACTCGATCATTGCACTCAATTCCACTCAATTATTGTCAATTGTGTAAATCAAGATTTTCAATTTCTTTTTCCCATAACCAAACATGTCACAGTTGATAGAGGAGAATAAGAAGAAACTGGTGACCTTGAAGAGCTCAGACAATGAGGATTTTGTTGTTGAAGAGTCGGTTGCGATCAAATCAGAGACAATAAAAAACATTATCAAAGACTGCGGGCTCGATTTGATTTCTCTGCCTAACATTGACGGTAAAACACTAGCTAAGGTAATCCAGTACTGCAAAAAACATGCTAATGATGAGAGTGGAGATCTCGACAAGTTTGATGATGAATTCCTCGACGTGGAGCAGTCAGTTCTCTTTGATCTGATACAGGCCGCGAATTATCTAAGCATTAAGGACTTACTAGACAAAGTTCGTACGAAAATAATCAATAACATGAAATATAAGAGTGTGGATCAAGTTCGCAAAATATTTCGTATCGAGAATGACTTCACTCCCAAGGAAGAGAAGGAAATCCGTGCATGAGAATCCTTGGGGTTTTGAGTGATTCTTTTTTATTTTACATGAATTGTTGAGGACAGTAGTAATATATATATATATATATATAGTAGGGTAAATTGTTTATTTTCGCTTTACTGGTTAATTTAATTTTAAAGTTCAATATTTGGATTTGAATTAGATCAATTTGTTTTTCCGAGTGCATGATTACTAAACTGTTGTTTTACTTTTAAATTAAAAGGAATTTATTTTGAACAAACATATACATACATATATAGGGGGCTACTATTAATACACACCATTTAACTCACTAACACTCTATATCTCGATCTCTAACACTCCATAGGTACATTTTCTCTCTTCCTAACACTCCAACACTCTACCACTCCATATTTAATTTTAGGATTAATTAACATTCATCTAAAAAATATTCCACTCTTACTCTCTACCACTCTATTAACACATCATCACATACATCACCACATCTAGATGTGGAGATATTGTCAAATGTGGAGATATTGTCAAAGAGCATATCTCATCCTTTCAACCATATCTTCTCCATTTTTCAACATATCTAGATTTGTATAGATTTGTATATATTTTATTGGTTTGACAATGTATGTATTTCATCCCTATATAAAGGGACATTCATGGCTCATAAGAAATCATTAATAACAAACCATTCAATTCTATCATCTCTCTCTCTATCATCTCTCTCTATATTTGTCAACATGGTATCAGAGGTTTTGTTGACACAATAAACACAACCACACGGCCTCCACCACCTCCACAGAACCCACACCATACCCACAGAACCTCCACCATTAAAACAGAACACATACCTTCTCAAAACAATTACACACAAAGCTTCAAAAGCTTCGTTCATCCCGTACAAATCTCTAAACCACCAAAATCATATACCATCATAATCTAATCAACATTACGATCCTAACCGCGTTCAAAAATCCAGATTTGCATACACCACGCGCTCTCACGCGCCACCCAAAGAATCCAACCTCCAGTCCGTCATTCTCATGCGCCAACCAACGTAGAAGACGAACACGTGGCAAGCCACATCAGCCCTAACTGCCGCGTGTCCGCCACGTCACTGCCACGTGTCACTGTTACGCTGTTGGTTTACCGTTAGTATTTAACGGAATATTCTTGACGCCGTTAGTATTTAATGGAATATTCTTGACGCCGTTAGTATTATTTACAAATTGACCCCTGAAATTTCTGGTATTTCTATTCTGGCCCCTGTATTTCTGAGGGTTGCAATTTCTTCCCAAAAAAGGTTGTTCCTGACATTTTTCAACCTTCTGAACACAACCACGACCCCAGAAACTTCAAATTCGATCTAGATTATTGAGTATCACATTTTTTTTCAATGGGTAACGATTCCATAACCCTGACCGGATCATCCGCAAAAGATTCTCCTCTCATTATTCAAACTGAAGGCTCCTCATTCAATATCGGCCTCCTACTAGATGAGACCAATTATGATATATGGTCTCAACTCATGGAAATGCACATCGCAGAGAAACAGAAATTCTCCTTTATTCAAAGTTCAGCCTCAATTCCGAAAGAAGGAATACCGGAGTTCGATAAATGGTACCCCGATAATCAACGAGTCAAACGCTGGCTCTTAATGTCCATGAAACCAGAAATCATGAAACGCTACATTCGCATTCCTACAGCACGTGAGATCTGGAAATCACTGTCCACAGCATTTCATGACGGGGCAGATGAATTACAAGTGTTCTCTTTGAACCAACGAGCCTTCTCTGCCAAACAGGGTGGGCGACCAATATCTGAGTTTTATGGGGAGCTGACAGAAATATTCAGCGAGTTAGACCACCGTGATAAGGTCGTTATGGAAAACCCTAATGATGTGGAGTCTTATAAGAAATCAATTCAACGCTTACGAGTCCACATTTTTCTTGCCGGGTTGGATAATGAGCTTTAACAGATTCGAGGGGAGATTTTGAAAAAGGATTCGGTTCCAGAACTAGAATCGGTATATGCCCTGGTTCGTCGAGAGGCTCTTCGACGACAAACAATGAACATCACGACAGAAACTGCAGCTATGGTAGTCCGTAATCAACCCCCCTCCAATTCAAATTGGCATAATTTAGATAAACGATCCAGCTCTGGTAACCGGCCAAATGATCCTCGAGGTTCGACCTTTAAGTACCCTCCATGCTCTGTCTGTGGGCTTACGGGACACTCAAAAAAAGGTTGCTATGAAATTATTGGCTACCCGAATTGGTGGAAGGATTCTCGAAGTCGTCGAACAAGTCAAACCACAGAAGGAGGTAACAAACAAGCCTCAGGCTTACTTACCACCACAGGTACATCAGGTACGGCTTTACATTCTGTCTCTGTTTTGAATAATACATGGGTAATTGATTCGGGCGCCACTGATCATATGACATCTAATTCCAAAATGGTTACTCCACTAAACCCATCACCTCAAACCTTTGTTTCCACAGCTAATGGTGCCCCAGTTCCTGTGATAGGAAAAGGGTCAGTCAATCTATCAGACACCTTAAACCTAAGCTCTGTCTTAGTAGTACCATCCTTAGACTATAATTTATTATCTGTTGCTCAAATAACTAATGCCTTACACTGTGTTGTCACCTTTTGGCCTTCCCATTGTATTTTTAAGGATATTCAGACGAAGAAAACGATTGGTTATGGCGTTAGGAGGGGAAAATTGTACTACTTGGACCTGGATGTGAAAAACACATATCGCTTGCACAAGGCCTTGCACACTAGTACCTCTGAAAAGAAGATTGCATATGAACTTTGGTTGTGGCACCGCCGATTAGGACACGCATCGTTTGGTTACTTAAAGAAACTATTTCCCCATTTAGTCAATAAAACTGATTCTTCTGCTTTTCATTGTGAGACTTGTGAATTGGCTAAAAGCCATCGTACTTCATTTAAACCTTCATTGAGTATAAGTTCAGTTCTATTTATGATTGTTCATTCTGATGTATGGGGCCCATCTCACATTTCTTCTTTAAGTGGTACACGGTGGTTTGTCACATTTATTGATGATTGTACTCGGATGACGTGGGTTTGTCCCATGAAATCCAAAAGTGAGGTTAGTAGTTTATTTAAGGGATTCCATAAACAGATCAGTACATAGTATAATGCTACTATTCAAGTTCTCCGAAGTGATAATGGTGGTGAATATATGAGTACCGAGTTACAAGCATACTTCAAACTCCATGGAATTCTTCATCAAACAACATGTGCTTATAGTCTTCAACAGAATGGGATTGCCGAACGAAAAAATCGTCATTTATTGGAAATAGTTCGGGCATCCCTAATAAGAGCAAATACACCAACCTCGTATTGGGGTGAAGCACTATCCTCGGCTGTCTATATAGTAAACCGCATCCCCTCATCTGTACTTGATTTTCGGACACCCTTCGAAGTCTTATCTAAGTTTGTCTCGGCCCCTACCGTGTCAAATCTTCCTCCCCGGGTGTTTGGATGTATCACATTTGTCCACTTACCGAAGGAACAGCGGAACAAGCTTGAACCTCGAGCTCTCAAATGCGTCTTTGTAGGATATGCATATTCTTAGAAAGGGTACCGATGTTATCATCCTCCTACACAAAAAGTGTATGTCACCATGGATGTGACATTTCATGAAGAAAATATGTACTTTCACCGAACTGAACTTCAGGGGGAGCATTATAAAGAAGTTCAGTTATTTAAAAATATCATTGAGGAAGAGATAAGCTCAATAGAGGTAGTTCCAACGTTGAATTCCTAATTCCCACCAGCAGCAGAGACAACTGAAATTCCGTCATCCCCTGATGAGGAAATTTCAGAAACCTGTCAAAATGAAGTTGTGCCGTCTCCATGTCCACCTCCACCTCCTTCTAACGCAAGCAACTAATCGTCCACTTCAAATATCCCTGGAACTGGGGCATCTCAGGTATCATCTTCTATTCCTATAAGACAACTTCCCAACCGAACAAATAGAGGTGTACCTAAACCCAAATATGACCCAGACTTTACCAGTAAAGCTAAGTATCCAATGAGTAATTATGTGTCTTATGATCAGTTAACTGCATCTAACAAATCCTTTGTGAATCAATTATCTTCTGTATTTATTCCTAACAGTGTGCAGGAAGCCTTATGTAATCCTAAGTGGAAATCAGCAATGGATGAGGAGATGAAGTCCTTGTTGAAAAATGACACATGAGAGTTAACCGAATTACCAGCTGGAAAGAATAAGGTAGGTTGCAAATGGGTGTACACTGTGAAATATAAAGCAGATGGTACAATCGAAAGATTCAAGGCGAGACTAGTTGCAAAAGGTTACACACAAACACATGGGATTGATTATCTGGAGACATTTGCGCCAGTAGCAAAAATCAATACGGTGCGAGTGTTACTCTTATTAGCTGCGAACTTGGGCTGGTCTCTACAATAGTTCGATGTAAAAAATGCCTTCCTACATGGGGAGTTAGAAGAGGAGGTATATATAGAGTTCCCACCTGGATATAAGATCCCGATAAAGCATACGAATAAAGTCTGCAAGTTGAAAAAGTCTTTGTATGGACTAAAACAATCCCCCAGAGCCTGGTTTGGGAGATTCGCGAGATCGATGCGAAAATTTGGGTGCAGTCAGAGTAATTCTGATCATACCTTATTTTTGAAGAAAAGTCATGAGAAGATTACGGCACTTATCGTCTATGTAGACGACATGGTACTCACAGGAAACGACCCTCAAGAACAACATGCTTTGAAAAAGCTCTTATCTCAGGAGTTTGAAATGAAAGATCTTGGGAACTTGAAATATTTTCTGGGAATCGAGGTGTCTAGATCATCAAAGGGCATTTTCCTTTCTCAGAAAAAATACGCCCTAGATTTACTAAGTGAAACCGGAATGTCCGCTTGTCAACCATCAGAGACTCCAATGGAGGAAGGATTGAAGTTAGAAGTCGAACCAGATCAAGTGCCTATCGATAAAGGACACTATCAGCGATTAGTGGGAAGATTGATGTATCTAGCACATACAAGGCCTGATATATCATATGCATTGAGCATTGTCAGTCAATTCCTGCATAATCTAGGGGAAAAACATATGCAGGCAGTTATGAGAATTATTAGTTATCTCAAAACAGCTCCTGGAAAGGGAATCCTGTTCCAAAAAAATGAGGATTTTCTGAAGGTTGAAGGATACACTGATGCTGATTGGGCAGGTAATATACATGATAGAAGGTCTACATCAGGGTATTTTACATTTGTATGAGGAAACTTGGTCACTTGGAGGAGTAAGAAGCAAAATGTAGTATCCCGATCAAGTGCAGAAGCAGAATATCGAGGAATGGCAGCCGGAATTCAAGAATTATTGTGGTTGAAACTGCTACTGACAGATCTCGGTTTTCCTCCGAAAGAACCTATGGTGCTATATTGTGACAACAAAGCAGCATGTGATATCGCACACAATCCAGTTCAACATGATAGAACAAAGCATGTTGAAGTGGATAGGTTCTTCATTAAAGAGAAGTTAGAAGATAAAGTTATTACTATTCCTCACGTACGCTCTGAAGATCAGTTAGCTGACATACTCACAAAAGCCGTCACACGGAAAGTATTCACCAAGCTGATTAGTAAGTTGGGCATGTTTGATATATGTGTGCCAACTTGAGGGGGAGTATTAACACATCATCACATACATCACCACATTTAGATGTGGACATATTGTCAAATGTGGAGATATTGTCAAAGAGCATATATCATCCTTTCAACCATATCTTCTCCATTTTTCAACATATCTAGATTTGTATATATTTGTATATATTTTGTTGGTTTGACAATGTATGTATTTCATCCCTATATAAAGGGACATTCATGGCTCATAAGAAATCATTAATAACAAACCATTCAATTCTATCATCTCTCTCTCTATCATCTCTCTCTATATTTGTCAACACACTCCACTCTCCTTCATCTTCAATCTTCTTCTTTCACAAATCAACACATTTCCATTAAGCATTTTTTCGAAATTCTAGTTGGAATTAAGTATTTCATTCTCTCTAAAATTCAAAAAAAACAAATCACACCACTCACTCTACAAATCTCATCTTCAATCTTCTTCTTCTAACTTTTTCTTTGACAATCTAGTCGTTCCACTCTTTTTCTCTTGAATTTTTTCGTTATTGGTTAAAAAAAGTTTAATCGATGCACACACCATATCAAAAGAAAATTCTGCCATGGATGAAGGTTTACTCGGTTCCTATGAAGGTTTACTCGATTCCTAATAACCGAGTGTTGTACATCATACTCGGCCATAAGGAACTGAGTAAAGCACAAGTCACTCAGTCCTAAGGAACTGAGTGGGATTGAAAAAATAACCCAAAGCCTAACTCGGTTCCTTAGGACCGAGTAAGCTGTACTTTACTCGTTTAGGACCGAGTAAGATGTACAACACTCGGTTCCTAGGGACCGAGTAAACATTCTTCGTGTTTTATTTCTGTTTTTTATTTTTTTTTGCGTTTGTTTGTATCCAATGATTTATAAATGAAAGGAAATATAAAAGAATAACAAGAATATAACTATCCTACTTCTTTTGGAGATGGATGATGATTTGGATGGTGGTGGGAGCAACAATGATAAAGGTGGTGGCGGCAATGGTGGTGGTGGTGATGATGATGATGATGAAGAAGAAGAAGAAGAAGAAGAAGAAGAAGAAGAAGAAGAAGAAGAAGAAGAAGAAGAAGAAGAAGAAGAAGAAAAAGAGGCGGCAATGGTGGTGGTGATGATGATGATGAAGAAGTTGTTTAAGGGAGTGATTAATGTGTTAATTATTAATTAAAAATAAAAAAATAGTGTGTGTCAATAGAATAGTCAAGCTTTTTTTTAAGGGAGTGTTAAAGAATAAATAGGTGTGTGTCAATAGCAGCCCCCTATGTATATTATCAATTATTAATCTTGTACCTAAGAAGGATAGTTCAATTAAGGAATCTTTATACCCAAACTAGAAATATCCTAAGGCGAAAGGCCACATGATTGTCCTTCCTTCAATCAACTATTCCCATTGTCCCAAATTAAGAGGGCCGAGGATACTCTAGTTTCAACCTAATCAATGGTTAAGAACGAAACTTGTTTTGTATCATGAGATTTGTACTTTGATTTTGAGTCTGATGAATTAAAGTATAGAACTGTAGATGCCTTGCAGTACTTCAATTCCAGCCTGTTCCTTCGGTGCTGTTTTGCTTGAGTTGAAACATACATGTTCCAAAATTGGTGATCGAACGTGAAATAATTTGACATTTCACCCCCAAAGCGAAGGGGGCCTTATCTCAAAGGCGAACCAAATCATTCACTTTAATTAGGTACCAAATAACAAGCTGCTTCACCATGATTGTTATTCAACAAGTAAAAGTTTTATCGTGGTACGAGCAGGGATAGCGCGCGCATATGTCTTCTGCATGCATTTATAATAGTCGACAGGTTATCACAAAAGGGAATGTAAAGAGAAAACTAGCACATCAAAGCTTCATAGAAAACTTAATACTATCATCTTAATTAACCTAAGAGTCCTAATCAGAAAGAACTGATCGATTGTGTGAAATTGGTCAGTTACTATTCCTATTAACTCCAAAGCTACAAGCAAGAAAATCAATCCAAAACCAGAAATTCAACTAACAATAAAAGGGCGTGCATGCAAGATACTTACTCTACACCGTACTTTGCCTTGATGCGCGTCCACAAGGAACAGGCCAAAATGTCACGAATCGTTAGATAAATAAATGTTGTACCCTTGAATCCAAACATGCCCCTATGGCGGCATACATCCAGACCAATGAAAAAAAAGATACATTAATAAAATTTTAACGGGAGCTTGTAAAAAAGAAATTTTTCAAGGAAGCATGGTTAGAAGCCCAAATGGGGCCACAGAATCGGGTGTTTGTATAGGGGAACATAGCTTTTCCAAATCATGGAAAATGGACTAGCCTAGAACAAGTTGTGATCCTCTAGATTTCTACACATTGATCATATATAAAAAATTCAGTTAAACACATCTTAAATTTCTGTTTTCCATTAAAAAAAAGTCCTATATAATAATTCCAAAAATATATTTTCTTTCTCATATAACTCACTCCAAAATATTACAACTGGAACTTGCTTTTAGCAAATCAATTGGAAAAAGGAAGTACAATTAAATTACATATTAACTCATCCGAAATATGTCCGATGTTTGTATAAATGTAAGTTTGAATTATAAGGCTCCTTTTAATAACAAGTTCGGAAATCATAACAAAAACAAGTAGGTTTAGCTGGAAAATTGTTGATGGTCGACAAATTTCCTTCTGGTTTGACAATTGGCTTGCTAATGTCGCATTGGCTGAGTTGGTAAACCAGCAAATTCTTGAAGTGTAGAAAATTTTGAAAGTTTGTGATGTTTTATATTCGAATAGCAGAGGGAGTTTGAATTCTATCAAAACCATGTTGCCGACTGATATCAAAGCAAGATTGGGGGTGCTAATATCTCGCTTAATACAAACCGGGAAAACGAACTTTTGTGGAGTCAGAATTCCAGTGGTATGTTCTCTTCTAAGCAAGTGTATAAATTTATAACCATGGAAATAGCGATTATAACCTAAGGGGTTTTAATTGGTCTCTCTGAAAACTTAACTAAATGTCCCCAAAAACCGAAATTCTTGGTGGCTGTCTCTTGATGAGGTGCTCATGGTGAATATATATAAGGAGTGAAAAATGAGCGGTTTTACATACCTCTGCCGATTCTTGCCCTATTTGTGAAGTTTATGTTGAAGATAATCTCCATGTTTTTAGAGATTGCCCAGAAGCTATAAAGCTTCGGAAAATTCATTTGGGAAATTCTTGTAATTTGTTCTTTTTACAATCTAAAGAGAAGTGCTGGTTCTTCAAAAACGTTGATCAAAGTTAGTTTAACTCGGTTGATTAGCCCCATATTCCACCGAACATCATCTTTCTTGCTATGCTGTGGCATCTCTGGGAGAGTAGAAACAAGTGGATTTTTGAGAATGAACTCATCTCTAAAGAAGCTAGCAGTTTGAATCAATAATTCTGTTGTTATTGAGTATTGCGCAAAGCCTTCGAACTAAGTTTTGCTCTTTATGATAAAGCTGAATTGGAGCCTTGACTTGGAAAGAGGAAGTACAATTAAATTACAGATTACCTCATCCGAAATATCTCCAATGTTTGTATACATGTAATTTTGAAATATAAGGCTCCTTGTAATAACAAGTTGGGAAATGATCGCAAAAACAAGTGGGCTTAGCTGGAAAATTTTCAATGGTTGACAAATTTCTTTCTGGGTAATTTGACAATTGGTTGCTGATGCCCCTCTGGCTAAGTTAGTAAACCATCAAATTGTTGAAGTTTAGAGAATTTTGAAAGTTTGTGATGTTTTAGATTCCAAAGGCAGAGTGAGTTTGAATTCTATCAGAACCATGTTGCTGACTGTTATCAAAGCTAGATTTTGGGGGGAGAGGGGCGGGTGCTAATATCTCGCTTGATACAAACCGTGAAAATGAACTTTTTTGGAGTCAGAATTCTAGTGGTATGTTCTCTTCTAAGCAAGCATATAAATTTATCACCATGGAAAATAGTGATTATTATTATAAAATGTAGTCAAAGATATGTATAGATTTGGAATAATTCACTTTCTCATTTTTTTCAACATTCTGTAAATCATGGCTAGAATTAAAGCTAGAATTATATGGCTTGTTTTTTGCACTTTCCATCTCTATACAAGGGACCTTGTATTTATTCAATCAATACAACACATTCTCTCATATATCTTTCTATTTGTCAACATGGTATAAGAGGGAAACCATTAGCCCAGCCACCATGACCTCGCCACTAGCCACCACGACCCTGCCATCAACCACCACGACCTCACCACCAGCCACCACAACCTCTCCACTAGCCACCACGCCCATCACCATTATCAGACCTTACGCAACAAACCTGTTCAAATACAACCACGTTCAAATAATTAACGTTGAAGCATTCAGCTTGACTGGCTAGACCATCAGGTAACTACAACTTAGTGCAAGGTTCAAATCCTAGCAATAGCATATTTTTTTCTATTTCCCTACAAATAACAAAAAACTTGCAACTTCCACGTCAGCACTACATCACCGTTGACCGCAGAAAACCAGAAAACCTTACCTGGCATTTTTCGACGTTCTGAACACACCCACGACCTCAGAATTTCTAGATTTGATCTCGATCATTAAGTATTCAGTCTCCCTCAATGGCTCTCGACCCCATAACTATGACCGGATCATCCACAAATGATTCCCCTCTCATTATTCAAACTGAGGGCTCCTCATTCAATATCGGCCTTTTACTAGATGAGACCAATTATGATATATGATCTCAACTCATAGAGATGCACATCGCAGAGAAACATAAATTCTCTTTCATTCAGGGTTCAACTTCAATTCCGAAAGAAGGAACACCAGAATACGATAAATGGTCCCCTAATAACCAACGAGTAAAACGCTAGCTCTTAATGTCAATGAAACCGAAAATCATGAAACGTTACATTTGTATTCCTACTACGGCGCGTGAGATCTGAAAGTCACTGTCTACGGCATTTCATGACGGGGCTGATGAACTACATGTTTTTTCTTTGAATTAACGGGCCTTCACTGCCAAACAGGGTGGGCGATCAATATCTAAGTTTTATGAGGAGCTGACAGAGATATTCGGTGAGTTAGACCACCATGACAAGATAGTTATGGAAAACCCTAATGATGTGGAGTCTTACAGGAGATCAATTCAACGCTTGCGAGTCCACATTTTTCTTGCCGGCTTAGATAATGAACTTGAACAGATTCGAGGTGAGATTTTGCAAAAGGATCTAGTTCCAGAACTAGAAGCAGTATATGCCCTGGTTCGTCGAGAAGCTCTTCGTCGACAAACAATGAACCCCGCGACAGACACTGTAGCTATTGTAGCCCATAATCAAGCCCCCTTTAATTCCAATTAGCGTAATTCAGAGAAACGATCCGGCTCTGGTAACCGGCCGAATGACTCTCGGGGTTCGGCTTCTAAGTACCCTACATGCTCTGTCTGTGGACTTAAGGGACACTAGAAAAAGGGTTGCTATAAAATCATTGGCTACCCAGATTAGTGGAAGGATTCTCGCAATTACCGAACAGGTCAGACCACAAAATGAGGTAACAAACAGGCATCGGTCTTACTCACCACCATAGGTACATCAGGTATGGCTTTACATTATGTCTCAATTTTGAATAATACATGGGTAATTGATTCGGGTACCACTGATCATATGACATCTAATTCAAAAATAGTTACTCCTTTAACCCGATCATCTCAGACCTTTGTTTCCATAGCTAATGGTACTCCAGTTCCTGTACTAGAAAAAAGGTCAATCAATCTATCGGACACCCTGAACCTAAGCTCTGTCTTATTAGTACCATCCTTAGATTATAATATATTATATGTTGCTTAAATAACTAATGCATTACACTGTGTTGTCACCTTTTGGCCTTCTCATTGTGTTTTTAAGGATATTCAAACGAAGAAGACTACCTGGACCTGGAGTTGAAAAACACAAATCGCTTGCACAAGGCCTTGCATACTAGTACCTCTGAAAAGAAGATTGCAAATGAACTTTGGTTATGGCACCGCCGGTTGGGACATACATTGTTTTGTTACTTAAAAAAACTATTTCCCCGTAGTTAATAAAGTTGATTCTTCTGTTTTTTATTGTGAGATTTATGAACTGGCTAAAAGCCATCGTACTTCCTTTAAACCTTCATTGAGTAAAAGTCCAGTTATATTTATGATTATTCATTCTGATGTATGGGGCCCATCTCACATTTTTTCTTTAAGCGGTATACGATGGTTTATCACGTTTATTGATGATTGCACTCGAATGATGTGGGTTTGTCCCATGAAATCCAAAAGTGAAGTTAGTAAATTGTTTTAAGGATTCCATAAACAGATCAATACACAGTATAATGCTACTATTCAAGTTCTCCAAAGTGATAATGGTGGTGAATATATGAGTACCGACTTACAAGCATACTTCAAACTCCATGGGATTATTCATCAGACTACATGCCCTTATACTCCTCAACAGAATGAGGTTGCAGAACAAAAAAATTGTCATTTGTTGGAAATAGTTCAGGCATCATTAATCGGTGCAAACACACTAACCTCGTATTGGGGTAAAGCACTCCCTTCGGTTGTCTATTTAGTAAATAGCCTCCCCTCAGCTATACTTGATTTTTAGACACTGTTCGAAGTCTTAAATAAGTTCGTCTCGGCTCTTACCTTGTCAAATCTTCCTCCCCGGGTGTTTGGATGTGTTACATTCGTCCACTTACCAAAGGAACAACAAAACAAGCTTGAACCTCGTGCTCTCAAGTGCGTCTTTGTAGGGTATGCATCTTCTCAAAATGGGTATCAATGTTATCATCCTCTCACACAGAAATTGTATGTCACCATGGATGTGACATTTCATGAAAAAACTATGTACTTTTATCGGATTGAACTTCAGGGGGATCATTATAAGGAAGTTTAGTTATTTGAAAATATCAATAAAGAAGAGATAAGCTCAATAAAGGTTGTTTCAAAGTTGATTTCGAGTTCACCACAAGTAGCAGAAACAACCAAAATCATGTCATCCCCGGATATGGAAACAGAAGAAATCTTTTCGAATGAAGTTGTGCCATCCCCGTCTCCCCCTAACATAAACAACCAATCGTCTACTTTAAATATCCCTGAAACTGAGTCCTCCCAGGTATCATTTTCTTCTATTCCTATAAAGCAACTTCCTAACCGAGCAAATAGAGGTGTACCTAAACCTACGTATGACCCAGACTTTACTAGTAAAGCCAAGTATCATATGAGTAATTATTTGTCTTATGATCGGTTAACTGCATCTAACAAATCATTTGTGAATCAATTATCTTATGTATTTATTCCCAACAGTGTGTAGGAAGCGTTATGTAATCCTAAGTGGAAATCGGTAATGGATGAGGAGATGAAGTCCTTGTTGAAAAATGACATATGAGAATTGACCGAATTACCAGCAGAAAAAAAGAAGGTAGGTTGCAAGTGGGTGTACACTGTGAAATTTAAAGCAGATGGAACAATCGAGAGATTCAAAGTGAGACTGGTTGCAAAAGGCTATACACAGACACATGGGATTAATTATCTGGAAACATTTTCTTATGTGGCAAAGATCAATACTGTGCGGGTGTTGCTCTTATTAGCTGCAAACTTGGGCTCGTCTCTACAACAGTTCAATATAAAAAATGCCTTCTTACATGGGGAGTTAGAAGAAGAGGTGTATGTAGAGTTTCCACCTGGATATGAGATCCAGGTTGAGCATACGCATAAAGTCTTCTAGTTAAAAAATCTTTGTATGGATTAAAATAATCCCCTAGAGCCTGGTTTGGGAGATTCGCAAGATCAATGAAACAGTTTGGGTACAACAAAGTAATTCTGATCATACTTTATTTTTGAAAAAAATTCATGAAAAGATTACGGCACTTATCGTTTATGTAGATAACATGGTGCTCACAGGAAATGATCCGTGAGAACAATAGAGATTGAAGAAGCTTTTATCTCAAGAGTTTGAGATGAAAGACCTTGGGAACTTGGAGTATTTTCTGGGAATCGAGGTGTCTAGATCATCAAAAGGCATCTTTCTTTCTCAGAGAAAGTATTCCCTAGACTTACTAAGTGAAACCGGCATGTCCGCTTGTCAACCATCAGAGACTCCAATGGAGGAAGGATTGAAGTTAGAGGTCGAAACAGATCAAGTGTCCGTTGATAAAGGGCGCTATCAGAGATTGGTGGGAAGATTGATGTATCTAGCACATACAATGCCTGATATATCATATGCATTGAGTATTGTCAGTCAATTCATGCATAATCCAGGGGAGAAGCATATGCAGGCAGTTATGAGGATTATCAGTTATCTCAAAGCAGCTCCTGAAAAAAAGAATCTTGTTTCAGAAAAATGAAGATTTTCTCAAAGTTAAAGGATACACTGATGCTGATTGTGCAGGTAATATATGTGACAGAATGTCTACATCAGGGTACTTCACATTTGTAGGAGGAAATTTGGTCACTTGGAGGAGTAAGAAGCAAAATATTGTATCCCGATCAAGCGCAGAAGCAAAATATTAAAGAATGGCAGTTGGTATTCAAGAGTTATTGTGGTTGAAGCTACTATTGACAGATCTTAGTTTTCCTCCGACAGAACCCATGGTATTATATTATGACAACAAAGCAGCATGTGATATCGCACACAATCCAGTTCAACATGATAAAACAAAGCATGTTAAAATGGATAGGTTCTTTATCAAGGAGAAGTTATAAGAGAAAGTTATTTATGTTCATCATGTACGCTCTAAAGATTAGTTGGCTGAGATACTCACAAAGGCGGTAACAAGAAAGGTTTTCACCAACTTGATTAGCAAGTTGGGCATGTTTGATATATGTGTGCCAACTTGAAGGGAAGTATTATAAAATATAGTCAAAGATATGTATAGATTTGGAATAATTCACTTTCTCTTTTTTTTCAACATTCTGTAAATCATGGCTAGAATTAAGGCTAGAATTATGGCTTGTTTGTTGCACTTTCCATCCCTATATAAGGGACCTTGTATTTATTCAATCAATACAACACATTCTCTCATATATCTCTCTATTTGTTAACATTTATAACCAAAGGGGGATTAATTAGTTGCTCTGAAATCGATATCTTAAATGTCCCCAAAAACTGGAATCCTTTTGTTAGTTGTTCTTCATGAGATGCTCATGGTGAATGAGGAGCGAAAAAGGAGAGGTTTTACCTCTGCCTATTCGTGTCCTATTTGTGAAGTTTATGTTCAAGATAACCTCCATGCATTGCCTAGAAGCAATGAAGCCTTGGAAAATGCATCTGGGAAATTCTTATAATTTGTTTTTTTAGAATCTAAACAGAAGTGGTTATTCAAGAACGTTGATCAAAGTGAGTTTAACTCGGTTGTCTGGCCTCAAATTCCGTGGAACTTTATTTTTCTTGCACGCTATGACATCTCTGAGGAGCGTTTTTGAGAATGAACTCATCTCTAAAGACACTTAGCATTTTGAATCAATAATTATGTAGTTACTGAATATTGCAAAGCCTTGTATGTAGGTTTTTCTCTGCCCCCCCCCTAAGAGGCAACATTGGCCTAAGCTCAATTCAAATGCTAGCTAATGTTAGATGTCAAACTAATTCGGCTGCTATTGGTGGGTTGCTAGATAAAAATGAGAATTGGGAAATGGCTAGGGTTTTGCTGTGAGTGTGGATTGCAAAACAGTTGCGCGTTTCAAAAGCTTCTTTTGTCCAATACTAGTAATAGCATGCACAACACTGATACTAAATTCAAACATACATCCCAATAATGTTACATGAGAAATTGTATCAAGAGTTCAAGGAGAATGCATACTTCACACTTTGGATTACAATTTTTTATTAAAAAAAGGAAAAAAAAAAGAACTACAATCAAATTGAATGCGTGAAATGAAACAACTAAAAGAAGTGTACAAGAATATCATTTGTTATATTAAATGCGAGAAATGTTTGGTGTATATAAAAATAATAATACACACTTTGCAATAGGAAAAAAAACTACAATCAAATTGAACGCGTGAAAATGAAACAACTAAAATCATATGAAAGCAAAGCAATCATGTTCGGCGCTGACACCACTTTGTGATTTTCCTATTTAGCATCCTGTTATCATTGTTTTGAAAAAAAAATACATAAAATATGTTATCACCGAGAATCCAATTCTAAACCTTTTAGTTAATAATAACAGATTTAACAACATAGTCAATACAAATTATATTTAATTTATTTTTTAAATTAGATATACGTGTGCATGAAAAAATATATATATATATATATCCAACCAAATAATGAGTTCTCGATCCGCTGCAGTAAGAGGCCTCAATATATATTGGGCCATTCAATCGTACTACGTGAACATTTATTGATACAAAACAAGGTTTATTATAGTCATTAATGTTAACTAATATAAAATAGAGAAAATTGAAAGAGAGATGAGAGAAGAATGATCATTGAATGAATAATACATATTAGGAACCTTTACATAGGGTTGAGCAAGGATACAAAGTACCCTAAATCACTCTACCATAATCAAGGGATTAGGACAAATCTCATAAAGTCAACTATAAGATATTCTGACAATATTTTAACAATGTTTTAATATCTCTCCACAAACTTAAGGTGGCAAATGAGAAACCAGCTTGAGTTTGAAAAGCAAATCCTGAAAATGGTTTAGCAAATGAGCTTTAGTGAAGATATTAGTTGGTTGATCCACGGAGGAAATAGAGACGAGGTGAATAAAATTACTAAAGACATGTTAACAAACAAAATGACAATCAATTTTGATATGCTTTGTTCATTTATGGAAAACATCATTGTGAATAATTTAAATAGCACACTTACTATTGTAAGCAATAATGGTCGGAAGATGTTGAGACTCCCATGTCTAAGAGAAGCCAGCGTAGCCAGATGAGTTCCTAGATGGTATCGGCAAAAGCACGGTATTCTTCTTCAGTATTTGAACAAGAAACAAGTGATTGTTTCGTGCTACGCCAAGATATAAGTGAATCCCCATAAAAATATAGTAACCTATAGTAGATCATATATTAGTTAAATCTCCTGCCCAGTCGGAATCTAAGTAGAAAAGTAGCTCAAAGGAATATGCAAATGGAAAGTGGAGACCATGGAACAAACTCCTTTTAATGTATCAAATGATGCGAAGAATGACTGCATAATGAGTAGACAATGGTGCGGACAAGAACTGACTAACTATGTAAACAACATATACAATGTTTAGACAAGTGATGGTGAGGTAGACTAAGCTGTTAACAATCTGTCAATACAAAGTAATATCACTAAAAGGGGTACCATTGAGAAGAGTAAGCCTGAAACCAGCACGAGCAAGAATATCTGACTGGGCAGTTGGTGAGACCGGCAAGAGCAATGATATCCGAAGCATACTTGGCCTGGGACAGATAATAACTAAAAGAGTCAGTGAGAACTTTAAGCCCCAATAAGTAATTCAAACAATTAAGATCCTTCATCTCGAAATAATGACTGGGATATTGCTTAAAATCGAAAATGCCAGTAATATCATCCTGAGTGTTAATCATTTCATCGACATAAAAAATTATAAATGTTATGTATGTCTCTCGTTTTCTAATGAAACGCCCATAGTCATGCATACCCGAAGTGAAACCTAATTTTTGAATGGTTAAGCTGAACTTTTTAAATCAAGTACAAGGGGCTTGCTTAAGACCATATAAGGCTCAGCGAAGCTTGCAGACTTGAGAAGTGGTATGTGAAAACCCTAGAGGAGGTTTCATGTCAACTTCTAAAAGATAGCCATTGAGAAATATATTTTTCATATCCATCTAATATAACTCCCATTGTCAAACAGCTTTAACAGTGAGAAGATTTCTAATTGAGGTTAACCAAGTAACAGAATCAAAAGTTTTCTCGTAATAGATGTCATATTCTTGATTAAACCTTTTTTGTAACAAATCGAGCTTTATATCGATTAATAGACCTATCTGATTTGATTTTGATTTTGTAGACTTATTTGCGCCCAATTGTTGTCTTCCCCGGGGGAGGGTGACTAACTCCCAAATATAGGCTTTTTATAAGGCCTATAATTTATAAGTCATAGCTTCCTACCCCTAGGGATTATAACTAGTCTCTTTGTAAGAAAATGATTCGTGATACAAGAATATAGTGGAATAACAATGGTAATCATAAAGATGATGAGGTAGTTGTCTTACCCGGCCTAATAGACTGACGAAAATGAGGTGTTTAGTTGGCAGGATCGTTAAGCGAGTCAGCATAATTAGAATAGTCCGTTGTCAGCACTAAAGATGAATCACTTGATTGAGTAGTGATGGTGGTAGATGGGCTAGACTCCTTGGAAGGGATTTATAAGGGGGGCTTGCCTCATTAATTGATTCATGGTTTTCTGTTGTGGATGTAGATGGGACAGATGATGATAAAGAATAGAGATCAGGAATAAAGCTAATGAAAAATGGAAAAAAGGGTATTGGTGGTGATTTGGAATTGGGAAATTAATGAGAATATTTTGTATTCCTAAAATATGACATGACGAGACACACAAAGTATTTTTGAAATGGGGCTCCAACACCTATCACAATTATGTTTTATTATATACCCTAAAAAGCAATAAAGATGCGAACGAGGTTGGAGTTTATAATGTTTATAAAGTTGGAATAAGACAACACATGCACACCCAAATATTTTTGAAGGTTATAGTTGGTGAACTATCATATGGCCCTTCACAGGGTAATTGGTTTTGAAAAGTAAGAATAGGATAATGATTAATGGTGTAGACAGTAGTAAGAACTATTCCCCCTTAAATATTCGGGACAGTAGCTAGATATGAGAAAGGTTCGGACAATCCATGATGGTATTTGCATTTAGCACGACCATTTTGTTAAGATGTACTAGGGAAAAAGTACTAAGAAATGGTTCCTTACTGATGCAAAAATTTGAGAAAACTGGATTCTTTGTATTCTATAGCATTATCAGCACGGAATATTTTGATTGGTTGAGAAAACTGAGCTTAAATAATTTGACCAAATTTGTAATATATTTATAATAGTTCGGAACTATTTTTCATGAGATATATCCAAGTAAAGCGAGTGTAATCATCTATGAAAACAATAAAATATTTAGATCCCCCATAGTGTTATGAGGAAAAAGTTCCTTGCACATCACAATGAATAAGATCAAAATGTGCAAAGGAAATATAATCACATTTATTAAAAAATAATGTAGGTTATTTTGCAAGTTGATAAGACAAATAAGGAATACTTTCTGATTTAACGGTTCCTAATCTACCAGTAGAAATAAGAGACCTGAGCCTATTACAGGGATGAGAAGGAAAGAGTGGGAGCAGGGGAAATGGTAGAGGTGGTGACATTTGGTGGTGTGCGAAAGTAGACAAACTCGAACATATGGCCAACTTTATGGCCTATCCCAATAACCTGCTCGTCCGTGAACTCTGTACATGATAATCAGAAGAGAAAAATATAACATTAAGGTCAAAATCACATTGACCAACATATATGAGATTAATAGTCAATTTAGATATATGAAAAATAGATAGAATAAATAAATTGAATGTGGATATCGATCCGATGTGGGTGACATGTAACTGAGACTCATTAACATTTTTAATTAAAAATTTGTGTATGTAGAATTTTTAGAGAGAAAGGCCGTGGAATTAAAAGTCATGTGGTTATAGTAGCCATAATTAAAATATTAAGAGTTATTTAAAGTTGCAGACATTGCATTAAATGGACCATATAAAACCTATTTCAATGTGTATGTAATATAATTATTAATGATAGATGGAGGTGGACTGGGTGGTTGTTGAGTGGCAGTGACAATAGTGACAAATTTGGTATTTATTTTTCTGGCGGGATTTTTGTAGCAGTCAGAGCCCTAATGTTTTGGACCGTTCTTGTAACAGTACTTGCACACCCGTTTAGGATAGTAAAGTAATATATGAGTAGTCTCATGGCAATATATGCACTCATCAGATGATTTCTCGGACTTTAAATGAGTGACTGCAAGCACTTGGTTGAAATTATGATGGTTTACACCGAGCATTGTTTCTTCAAAGTGAAATGATGTGACAGCATCATCAAAAGTTAGTAACGGATGGTGATGAAGAAGAAAGGCTCGAACATGTTCAAACTGATCATGTTTTGTAACGTCAATCTGGCATGCCCAAACAAGTTTTGAAAGGGCCAATTGATCCTATAGGACTTGTATCTTAAATAGAAGTTCATCGATGGTTTGACTAGGCTATTGACATTTGGCATATAGAACGGTTAGAAGTTGATACTGATGAGCAAAGTCCTTGATGGTTTACCTATTTTTAGAAAGTCCCAAACTTTATTTACAGTGGCAAAACGCTTAAATTATTGATTGATGGTGGAGATTGAGGTATTGTGGCACTAAGTAATTATATAACCATTTTTTGCTATCCATTCGTCTTGTCTCTCTACAAAATCTTTGTCATATTATGCCATACTCGGAGTGATCACTTCTTTAGTCACAATATGCCAGACTCGGCGAGGTTGGAGGTAACTTATTATGGCCTAAGCCCAATGGATGTAGTTTGGGCCATTGAAAGTGATGGGAATAAAACATGAGACTTCGAATTGATCCATATAGTTTGGTCAAATAATTCAAAGGTTGTGTTATGAAAATATTAGAAAGCTTTGGGTCAATCTAGAAATAACTGGCAAGTTTTAGGTTGATATAGGAATAACTGGAAAGTTTGGTTTAGGGCTAACGTGGTAGATACGTGGCAAGGCAATACTGACGTGGATTGAGGACTGATGTGGTAGACACGTGACAGGTTAATGTTAACGTGGATTGAAGGTTGGCGTGGCAAACAGTGGTAGTTAATGCTGAAGTGGAATAAATTTAAAAAAAATAAAAATTATAACAACAATATAGGGTATATGGGTTTTTGGTATGCAGTGGTTTAATAGTGGATATTTGTAGGTGTGGATTTGTATATGTAGATATATGTATTTTTAGTACCAATAAAGATGTGGATTAGTAGCAGTGGGTTTTGGTATATGGAGACTAACGAGAATGGCGAGTTAAAAGTCGACAAGGATGACTAAGGTTCGAAAGCAAGATGGCGGCTCGAGAGGATTCTTTATCGCTTTGATACTATGTTAACTTATATAAAAAAGAAATAATTGAGAAGGAGATGAGAGCAGAATGATTTGCATATTTGAATGAATGAATGAATAATACATATGATGACCCTGGATATAGGAAGAGTAAGGATAGAAAAAATGAAATATAAAAAACCCTAAATCACTCTACAATAATCAACGGATTTAGGAGTAGTTAATTATAGACAAATCTCCAAAAAGTCAACTATACAATATTCTAACAATATTATAATGGTTGATATTTTTTATAAAATATTCTATCAAGTTTCAATTAGTTAGTTATTTATTTTAAGATATCATAAATTAATAGTTTAATTTGATTGTTAGAACCATTGGCGGATGTTGGAGAAAGCTAGCTCGGCTTAAACCCTAGTCTGGCTTTGAAATCTTATTTTTTTAGTAGGGTTAATTCAACCAATTAAAAGCACCCTAGACTTTTAAAATTTTATGCACTTGTCTTGAGCCCTCCTTTATTTTAAAATTTACAAATGACTCGGCAAAAACAATGCGAGTTATCACACCAAAGTGCAGGTGGCCAGTCAAATAATAAATACTCGGTAAGTCCGAGGTTGATCTACAGGGAGAAAGGGTAGTTCTTTCAATTATGAATGTTTCTTTCAAGAGAAAGATGAGAAAAATATAAAAAAGATGAAATATGGAGAGAAATGAATGTAGATTGATAACTAAAATAACTAGTGGTAATAAAATTAAATAAAACATCCAACTAAAATTAATCCTAAAGTTAGCGAAATATTACTAACATAAATGAAACTAAACTAACATAACATGAACATAGAATAAAGCTAAATAAAATAAATAATAAAAATAGCGTGCTAAATTAACTAAATGCGTGAAAAAACTTTAACTAAAATTAACAATAAAAAGTGTTAGGGGTATTCATAAGTTTCGAGCAACACAACGGGCAATTCGATAGACCGGGAATCTTCTTCTAATTAATTTTTCTTTAAAAATTAGCATACTTTCCACAAGCTAATTGATCTCATATACTCATATATTTCGTAATAATTCATGCATGACATGAACTATATGTACCAATAATAATTATGGAATCAATTCGCATTACTTAATTTTACTGAAAACACTTGTTTATTAAAGTGAAGCAGTGCTTGACACTACAAAACATTTTTTTAAAAGTAAGTTTAGAAATATTAAGTAAAAACCACAATTTAATTCGAATAGGTTAAAACATGATTAAAATCAAATTTGAACTAAAACGGGTAGTAAAAACAAAAAATTGGCGATTGTGGTATTAAAAAGTAAGGATTAAAAATACTCTCGAAAACAGTACATTTAAGTTTGAAATCTAAAAAGATATATAACCAATTAATTTATAGAGTATAGACCGCTATTTAAGTCAACTAGTTAGAGTTTAGCGCAAAAATAACGATTCAAACTAGTTTGGTTATTTTGTCAGAAAGATTTTATTAAATTTATTATAAAAATATGTGATTAGCATATTAAGATAATAATTTAATAAAAATTATATTTATAATGACTTATTAACCTATAGAAAAATTAATTATAATTGAATTTAGATCCGAAAAATTAATTATAATTGAATTTAGATCCGAAAAATTACCGCGTCGGCATGCCCGTTCTTTATGGACTCTTAACTAACGAACTAGCCGAACATATCTAATAAATTCATGGATGGTAAAATATTTAAATGAAGCAGCGTATATAAGTTCATAAATTAAAACCTAATTAAAATCATAAGCATGCAAAATTTATACTAAGAATTAACAAAGCAGTAAATAAATTAAGAACCTGAAATTGAAGTACGCACGTAAACTAATAATTAAATCTGAAAATTATTCTTCAAAATTGTACTTGAATACTTCGTCTTGAACTTCAAATTAACACTAAATAAAACTAGTAGAAGCGGTACAAAACGAATCATTAATGTGTAGAATAAAAATTAAATAAAGAGACTACAAGGAGATAACTTATCACGCTGACCATCTAGTTTAGGATCACATTCGTTAATTTCTTGCACATTCAATTATCTTATTCATTCGATCTAGAATCTGATCCTCCAGCGCACTATTTGTATTTCGGCCGTAACTTTGCATTCCGAACTTCGATTGATACAAGGTTTTAGTCCACGCGTAGCTAACTCAAAGATCTACAACTTTTGTCTCTGGAGTTTTCTTCAAATTCTATACGGATAAATACCAGAATTTGCTGGAACAGGGGTGTTGTGCGCAGTTGATCTCTTCTTCATTCGAAAATTTCCCAAATTGATTAAAATGACTTTTTCTCCACTTGGGATTGATTTATCGGCTTTTCTTAGTCTCTTCCATCCACTCCCTTCATGCTTGAGCTTGGGAATTGCTTTCGGTTTACTTCTTAAACTCAATTTAGCTCCGAATTTGACCGATAATGACTAATTTTAGGGAAATTTGCTTTTGGATTCGTTCTTGTTCATTTTTAACCTATAAAAAGGCTAAAATGCACTAGAAACAAACATACTATCATATTTCATGATTAAAACTCAATTCCTAATAATTTAGGATAATTAGAATCAAATTAATGCATATTAACCCATCTAAATATGTATAAAAATGCAATATTTGGGCTTAATCAACAAACATGCCAATCCCTGTATTTTCTAAGGTGGGTGTTATATGCACTCTACAAAATATTTGGTAACACTCTACTTTTCATTCGTTCGATGACAAGTAAGTAAAAACTTCAATGCCTTACTCCCTTGTCATCGAACAAGTAACACACACTTACTTGTTTGTCATTGAGTGAATCACATACATTTACTCACTTATCATCGGACAGATGAAATATCGAGTAAAACTAAATATTTAATGGTATGCAAATTAAATAATAGTTGTTAGCAAACAATGAGGATAATTAAAGCATAAACATAATTGAAATTGAGTTTTGTGTGTCACTGTGAGAACCCGCGTTCTCGACGCCCGGGGGTCCTCATGGGCGGCGATTCCGTTGTTACTTTGAAAATCGGTTTTGAAAAGAATAAGAGTCGCTAGTTTGTTTTACTAAACAAACAAAAAATGTTTATGTAAAAGAGACGTATTTATGGACTAAATATCCTCTTATACATAATGTATGCGAAACCAGTTGATTTGAAGGTTCGGGAATTAAATTACGAATCGGGAAGGTGTTAGGCACTCAATTCGCCTTTTCGGTCTCTTGAGTAGGATATGCGTGTGTTATAATTCAGTTCTTGCATGCTATTACTATTACTTTACAGCTTCTCATGCTTGCCTTAGAAATCGAGATTTTGGGGATGGGATGAAAACGATGTGTTTCCTAATTCGCCCATGATTTTAAAAATAAGTGTGTGTGTGATTTGAAAAAGAGAATTTGATAATAATAGATGCAGTGCAACAAGTGATTTTGTAAAGCATTGGGCTGTTTGAAAACTAGTTCAATGTGGAATCTTATATTCGATATTATATGAGGCGAGTTAACCGATCGTATACCAAAGTCTATTGATTAAACCGGTATAGATGGCACTAGTGCTCTCATAATCGAATATTTATCACATATGCACCGCAATCTATGAGTTAGATTGGATATATAGCAATTATCGATTCATTCGTATAACAATACCGCTAATCTGGACTTTTAAAAAAAGTAAGAAAGTAATAATACTATTTTGGAATTGGATTAGGGTTTATTATATGCCTTTGGTTTTGAAAAACAATTTGAAAAAGGGTTTTGAAAAGCTATCAAGTGATAGAAATTATGCAGACAAGAATATAAATTATAAAACTGCCGAATAAATAAAAGAAGAGAAAGAAAATTATACCTGAGCCTCCTTGGAGGGAGAGAATAAGGATCTCTTGGTGTGTACCACGAAATCCCCTTGATTGTTGATGAAAAATATGAATGGAGGAGGGGTCTATTTATAGTTGTCAAAATACTTAGAGAGCAAGAAAAAAGATTACAACTAGGACTCTTGGAACTTATCGCGAAGCCTTCCCACCGTTGGATTATCATGATTTTTGGATATGTGTTGAAAATAGAAGTCTTCTAGATCATGTAAAAATTTCAGGTCGATCAGAATTCGGAAAGGTCTCCTTTTGTTCTTATTGGTACGAAGAGTTTGTTTCTGCATAGGAAAGGTACTTGTTGTAGACAAGGTCCCTTGTTTGCACGACAAGTAAGGTTATCTCCATTGGATCATGCTAAATTTTGGATATATATTTCCAATATAAGTCTTTTAGACTCTGTAAAAATTTGAAGACGATCGGAGTTCGGAAAGGACTCGGTCTTCTCGAATTAGTATAAAGAGTTTGTTCCCGCGTAGGAAACGTACTTGCGTACAACAACCTCGAGAATTGAACTTCTAGCCGTTGGATTATGCTAAATTTTGGATATGTTTTCCCTCGAAATATTTTTTAGCTTGTGTCCAAAGTTGAGGTCGATCAGGATTCGGGAAGGCCTATATTTATTTTAATTTGCTACGAAGGACATTTCGACTGCAATTGCACGGTAGACAAATTGATTCTTGAGGATCCCACGTCCGAAAAAGCTGAAATTTTAATATGTTCTTCCTTATGATAAGACCTATCTACTGACCAAATTTCAATCCATTTTAACTTCGAGAAGACCTCCATTTGATCACCCAAAATATACTCATGATTTTCTAAATTTTCAAAGATCTGACTGTCGGATTGAGCTAATTTTCGAGTATGCTACTCCTTTTGATGATGTCTAACAACTCTCAAAGTTTGAGAATAATCCAAAATGCGTAACTCTCCTTTCACAAGTTTCCAGGAGTTTTGACGGTTTTCGATTCTGGCATTTTTCGATAATTCTGAAACTTCTCATCCGGGGTCCTTTCGGCTTTCTTCTTTGACTTGTGTCATATGTACAAAGTATGTGTGCATCTAATAATGCTCGTGCATGCATGTGTGTTCATTTCTTTGAAAATTCGGATTCTTACGGGGGTCGCAAAATGAGATGTTCACAGTCACACAATATCTTTAAAACAATTACACCACCTCCCGTGGTGCTTCGAGACTTGCAATGGCTTTTGTCTCCCATGATTAAACGACGTAAAGACTGTCTAGCTTTGCACTTCAGGGTCACTCACTGAACGAATGTATTTGTGTTTGAATTTTATCACCAAACTTATGAGCTAGTGAAAGGTGATCCTTTAAAAACCTATAATTTTTTCCCAAAGTTCCTTAATATTTTTCATCTCAAGTAGTTCACTTTGAGTGATAATTTTTCATTCACCCCATATTCGTTTTGAGCAAACAAATATACGATTTCGATATACTCATGGAGGAGAACACGAATCTATAATCCCTTTTCACAATTGAGTATGAAATCCCATTTAAAATTACCCTCAAAACGGCTTAAAAAATAACTTTAATACCCATTTTTTTCAACAATAGCCACTTTTTTTAAGACTTAGATATTTATATTAAAGTCCAACCTTGCCTTTAAATTTACAAATATACCATTCTTATATTTAAGAACAAAGACAAAACTTTTTTTTACATATTTCCTTAGCTACTATTGTAGGTCTCTGTTCACCTTTTTTATCCACTACGTTTAGCACAAAATCACGAATTGTTAACCTTGTACATGAATCTTTTGTACGGCTTCATCTTTTCACACTTTGATCCACCTAATAAATTACTCCAAGTCTTTTTCCATGACTTCATTTCTTCGTACTTTGACTTAATAAATTCCATGGCTCGATCTCCACGCTAATATTAGCTATAAATGAAATGAGGATTTTTTTATTTTTTTGCTAGTATATTTTATGATTTTTCGTCTTATGTCTTTCAGCCCCTGACTAACATTCTTGTCTCCGCTAATATAAAACATAATTAATGTAACAAATTTCAAGACAGTGAACAAGTTTTATTTTTAACTATTTGTTGTGTTGAAATTGATATATGTCTTAAATAAATGTAGAGTCACACTAACATACTTTTAATTTGAAATGGAAAAATATTTAATATATTACAAATTTTAAGGTCATACAATTAATATATAAGACTTGGTCGTGGTTCCATTATTCAAAAGTTTTTTTTTTTTTTATCAAATATTGACAAACTGTATGCATCAAAAAAAATAATAAAAATGTTGAAAAACAATAGGTCATGAATTCGAGTTTAGTCTTGTTTTTCTCTCGTTTTCCCTCACTTTTGAACCACTTAACAGGATCCCACATCATGGACTAAAATTTATTAGTAAACATTTTTCAAATATAATATTTATTTTTTCTTTTGTACGTTGAGATTGTGTTATGCTTGTGTTGGATGAGCGAGAATGAATATCGGCCTTAGTATAGTATGTGATATAAAATTAAGAGTCATGTTATGAATATGACACGTTATAAATTATAATAATTATATTTTATATTTTAGTCGTGTCGAATTAATTGTTTAAGAGAGATTATATTTAATAAGACGAAAAGCTCTTATTTATATTATGAAAAAAGAAAAAAAAATCTTAATAAATATTATTAATCAAATACATTCTAAAAGATTAGACATGTCGCACACGCGATACATGTGTATCCATTATTTATATATATACACGCATAATTGAACATTAAAATATTATTGATTTAATGATTAAAATTGTTATTAATACTAGTGAGGTTATAGATTTGAATCCCAGTCATTTTTATATTTTTATTCAAAATAATAACGATAAAAATAAATTAAGTATAGTACACATAGTTTGTTATCATAATTTTAAAAGCCTCTTTCCTTTTAATATTAAAATAGATGACGCGTGGTATAGCCAATTAAACATGATGCTAGATTTAAGTTTTGAAACAAGGTGTCATAGTGATATTCTCATTTAATGGTGTGAGTGGATTCCCATAACCACTTTTTCAAATGGGAGAAAAAAATATGTTGCAGAACAAAGACTAAAATTTTCTTAAATGGAGGGATTAGATAATTAAAAAGGGCGGTTTTATTTATATCTCTTTTGTCAGATATATTTTGAATGTAAATTTATTATCACTAACATTATTTTATTAGTAACATACACTCGGTTTAATTAAGGAGAATTTGTTAGTAAAAACAGACATAACATCAAGTAATAAAGTGCTATAGTGTTTTTCAAATAAGGTCCGCGTAATGAGAGATGAGTGTGCTCACATAAACTTGCCTCAAATAGGGAGTATCTTGTTAAACACTCGCTTAACGTCAGATAATAAAAGGAATATTTGTGATAAATAAAGAAGTGTTAAAATATATTTTTAATTAAATTTTAAATAAATGTGTTTGTAACATATTTAAAAGGTGAACCATCCGTTAAAAAATGTCATTTAATCCAAAAAGAAATATTATCGTTTAAAAAGTATTTTTATATAAAATTGAAAAGTAAGTGAAACTAACAGCGTATAAAAGGGGGACTGACCAGGACTTTCTGCCGTCCCAAATTTTCAAGTTCAATGCCATTTAGTCTACTTTTCTTATTTTTGCCCGGCCTATAATCCGTAGTGTTTTTCTTTTCTTGTTTTTTTTTTGTGTTTTTGCGTATTTTCTCTCCACCTGTCTTTTTATTTTTTAATATTATGACCCAACCCATGAGCAGTGCATGCTCTCCTAAGTTTGATTTTTTAGTCAAACCAATTCACATATTTCACTCTGGTGGATTAAATCTTTCAAGTTTTGGTTTATTAGCGAATGATCGTAAGTCAATTGTGAGAGACATTACTAATTATAAGGTCGTGTTTATTCGTAAATTAGTGAATGCATTAGCCTAATCTCTTATTAGGGCAGTTCTTTCTATGTCTGATCGTGAGGAGTGAATATGAGTACCTCATATTTTTATTTCCGATATACCATATTTTGATTTGAATTGATGCAAGCGCCTATTTTGAAAAATAAAAAATTCACAGTTTTAAATTTTTTTAAACCAACTGTTTTGACACTAAAAAAATAAAAAAATTGGACAAACCTTTTCTCTTTTGTGCACCTTGAAAAAGCTTTCCCACCTTTTAATCTTCGAACCGGATTTTGAAAAATATGATTTATTTGAAAAAAAAAATTATAAAAAAATTTATAAAAAAATTATTAAATAATATTCTTATAAATTAAGAGCTTATATTTGATCAAATTTTTAAAAAATGAGTAAAGTTAACTTTGCAGTAGATTTTTAAATTATAATATTTTATAAAATCTTGCAAAATTAAGTTTACACTTCATATTTTTTAGCATGTTATTACAAATAAGTATTTAATTGACATTACTTTAGAATAATTTCAACAAATTATATATTTAAAACTCATTTATTAATAAAATATACATGATAATTTTTTCGGGATTATGCAAAGTTAAGTTTGCACTCCTTGTGTTCTAAAACATTATTATGTATTGGGGTTTATTTAACGATGTTTTAGAAGTTTTATAAGTGAAAAGTATACTTGTTAAAAAATATAAACATATCATGCAAAATAAATTTGCATTAAATTAATTTTTTGAATTACAAAGTTAAGTTTGCACAAAACATAATATGTGTAAAATTAAGTTTGCACAAAATGCAATTTTTGTCAAAATCGTTATTTTAAAACATAATTAATAAATAGGCCCTTATTTTCAAAAAATATCATTCATTAAATTTTTTACTAAAAATATTATCGCACAAAACCTTTTACTCTATTTTCATATCTTTCTTCCAAAAAATATACATTCTTATCATATTTACCACTATAATTATTAAAAATATATATTTGTACGGAGAGATTTTTCTGACTAGACTTTGCTTGTCAAGCACCACTTCAATACAAATTTTTATCATTTGTTTGTAATAAAAGCTTCCCATGATTCTAATAGAAAAAAAGTAATAGTTTTTGCTGGAGTTTATTTTTCCTCCTTTCACTTAAAACAAATTGCTACATAATTTGTTTTTTAATGTCAACCCACCCAACAAAAAATATTGGATGCACTTTACATTGAAAGACTAGTCTCTGTTACGTTTATCTTAATATCAACCTACCCTAATAATGTGTAAAGCTTCCTTCTTTCCTTCTCGAGACGAGAAAGAGGAGGGAGCCCCAAGCCATTTATCTAAGAACTACCTCCTTCATCCCACTAGTTATTTTCAAATACAAAAAAAGCTTAGTTTGGAGAAGTATGAATTCACTTTTAATTGAAGTTGTGTTAGATTTTTGAATTTTACCTTTGCGATATTTAATTTCATAAAAAGAGTTATATTACAGCATAAAAAATGAGATTTAACTTTTTGCTATATGCAAGAGTATCGTTAAGCTGTGTATTATTTATCATTTTTTTACCTTCAAGCCATTTATCTAAGAACTACCTCTTTCATCCCGCTAGCTATTTTCAAACACAAAAAAAGCTTAGTTTGGAGAAGTATGAATTCACTTTTAATTGAAGTCGTGTAAGATTTTTGAATTTTACCTTTGCGATATTTAATTTCATAAAAGGATTTACATTACAGCATAAACAATGAGATTTAAATTTTTGCTATATGCAAGAGTAACGTTAAGTTGTATATTATTTATCCTTTTTTTTAACTCTTTGTTTTTTAAAATTATTGATATTCTAGCAGTATCTATATTTATTATTTTTCAACTATTTTTTAAACAATTATTTATACTTTAATATATCACGTGAGCACGAAAATTTAGGTGTGTCAAAATTTTCTAAAGAGCACCAAACCATAAGCGCATATTAGCAGCGCATATTAGCGGCAGGAAGGGCAACTTTTCGTATTAAGAATTAAGATGCGCCAAAGCTATAATAAGCCTGAGGAAGGCGCACTACTGCTTCACAAAACCACTAGGAGAGTTGAGCTCATCGATTCATACACACCTCTTCCTCTTCACCCCACCCCAATCCTCTCCTCTCATTTTCTCTCTCGAAAACCCCCACTCTCTCTCTCTCTCTCTCTCTCTCTCTCTCTCTTAATTCTCATACATAAATCTCTCTAGAATAATCTCAACTCTTCTCTAACAATCTGTTGCTACACCTGTTGTTAGCTTTGTTCGCGAATGTAATCGCGTACTTAGGGTTTTAGTCTTCTCAGATCTCGGCTCGCATTGCAGATCTAGGGTTTAGGATTCTCGCATTTTGTTGCAATGGCTACGCCAATTCACTTGCCTGTCACTGCTGCTCAGGTACTTTCTCTATTCACATCTACTGTTTTATATATATTTAGTTGCAGTGGTGAAATGAGAACGAACTCTTAATTTGAGATAGTGAAAGTATTACAATTACGAGATGTCGTAGACATAGAATATGTAGATAACAGTACGCACAAATCAACAGATGCAAGAAAATAGCAATATATATGATTGTAGACTACTGTTACAAAATTGAAATGAGAACTCTTAATTTGAGACGGTGAAAGTATTACAATTACGAGATGTGGTAGACATAGAATATGCAGATAATAGTACTCTGAAATCTACAGATATACAAGAAAATTGCAATAAATATGATTGTAGACTACTGTTACATATGTGTGTATATATGTTTAAATGCAAAATTGAAATGAGAGCTCGTAATTTGAGATAGATGAAGTATTACAATTACGAGATGTCGTAGAGAAATATAAAATAAGTAACAGTATACACAAATATGTGGATACAAGAAAATATAGCAATAAATATGATTATAGATAGTACTACAGATAAACAGTTTTCTATAAGCACGGGGAATCAAGGATATAGTGCTGTAGGCAGGGGGCATTGGTTAGTATATGTATGGAGAGTGGCTTTGTTTTACACTAATTAATGACTAAATTTAGAAAAAAATTATTGGCCGGTGTAAAACTTCTTTGTTAGTTGAGCCTTCCCCTATATATGTATGTTTTAGAGAGAAGAGAGGTTTTTTCACTCTACTTGCTTTCTATTTGATGTAATTCTGTGGCACTTTTAGGTTGGGACGTACTTTGTTGGGCAATACTATCAGATGCTTCAGCAGCAGCCTGATTTGGTTTACCAATTTTACAGCGATGTGAGTACAATGGTTCGAATTGATGGTAGCAAAAGAGATACAGCCGCAGCAATGCTGGTAAATCTACTATGACTCCCGCACAGATACAGTTTTATGCATATTTTAATATTTGTATAATGTTTAGTTTAAAATTAATTTTTGATTTAACTATTGAAGTATCTGATTTTATATTGTAAGATGATTCTGAACAAAATGACTGTCAGAAAGGAATCTGTTTCACAATTGGAGATAGCGAGTGAATTTATAGTAAAGTGAATTTGTAGGTATAGGTATGGGTATATGCATGTGATTTAGGTTCTGGTGTTTGTAATTTACCATAGTTCTATCGAGCATTTCTACCCTTAACATTGTATGTTGCATTATACAATTTGACTAATTGTTGTAGAACAGGGCTGCAAGTTCACGTGAATAACGCAGTGATTTTAAATCTGACACTTGAAGTAATAGGTAGTATATTGTCAGCATTTGGGTTTCTTTTGTTTCCTTCATTTCATAAGCCCACTACTACAATTCTCCTGTTTCTGATTAAAAATTTACTATTACAATTCTGCAACAGGATTTGGAAACAAAAATTCACTTATGCAAACTGATTAGTTTAATTAATTAATTAGTTTATTTTTATTTATGAGGTGCTTTCATTTATTGAACCTCGCTGTATCTAATATACTAATAGGCATAACCATTAAATGTTAGCTTTAGTTTTGGTGGTGTTTCCTGCCACTTTTAAAGGCAGAGGTACATGGTTCAGGATTTCAAGTTCAGATTTAAAGTCTGTGCTTAATGCTTGTGCAGAAAGAAAATCAATGATTGCCGGAGGCAATGCCTGTGATAATTTATTTAAGAAAGAAAAATAAACTCTAGCATAATGTAGAGATGAGGTAAAATTCTCAGATAATCCATGTTTGAGTTGTTGAATTTGGAATTTCAAATATTTTCATTGGGAATATTAATATGTTGAAACAAGAAAAGCTTCAGAGTTCAGAACTCAAGTAATGAGTGCATCCTATCTGGATGGATACGGAGTGGAAACCGCCATGTTTTCAGACGTTAGGCTGCCTAGAGAAGAGTGAATACTGCTGACTTAATTAATCACGAAGGCCTAATTTCACTTTCACATTTCGCCATCTTACTGCATGTTGTGTAAGGATGGTGAAAGCACTCCCAACATTTTGCTTACGGGCCTCACGGCCATCACTGGATACATTTTGAACAAGTTTTCAAACTTACAAGGCTTTTGTTGAATCGGATTTGGTTTTGTCTTTTCCCTGTAATTGGCAGGACCTTGGTTTGGTCCAATTCAACAACTCAAATATGGATTATCATCTGAGAATTTTACCTCATTGGTGCACGTTTAATATCAGAGCAAAAATTATTAAGTTGGTTTGCGATTTCTGAAATTTTTATGCCAAGAAAGAAAATAATGGAAATAACATTTTCCAAGTAAAACCTTTCCATGTTATTTTATTATTATTATTATTATTATTATTATTTTTAATAAATCAGTAAAAAACAACCTATTTCTGAACTGTTGAATGCATTGTGTTTCTTGTGTTATTTTCTATGAAGCACGGACACTCTCTTGGAGGCCACGTGTTGGGCCTGACACTTGTCGGACACTCCGATACTCTCCAATACTCTCTCCGACACTTGAATTTAATTATAGTCTCTAATACTTGATAATTAATTTAGATGGATACTACTCCTAGTGTTTCTTCATTGCAACATCAACTGAGGATGAGGCAACTAAGCCACTTTTTATATTCCCCTTTTGTTTTCTATCATTCTATGGAACAATTTAGTCTATGTATGCTTTTTGATGCTTTAATTATAGAACAATTTAGTGATCATGTTATGAGTATTTGGGTTATTAATGCAGTCTAGTTTCATTTTATTGAATTCTTAAATATTTACAATGTTTATAATATGTAATTAATTAATTAAGAACGTGCCCCCCCCCCCACGTGTCGTGTCCTACATTTTGGAAAAATTGCGTATTGCGTGTCACGTGTCGAGTCGAAACACGTGTCGCGTGTCGAGTCGAAACACGTGTCGCGTGTCGAGTCGAAACACGTGTCGCGTGTCGAGTCGAAACACGTGTCGAGTCTATGCTTCATAGGTTATTTTCTGTGTAGGGTCCTTATCTTGATGCGATCTGTATTTATAAGTAACTAATGTTTGGGGTTCTCTCTGACTCCTTTTCTGGCAGCACATTCATTCACTTGTAATGTCGCTCAATTACACCGGTATAGAAATCAAGACAGCACATTCCCTAGAATCTTGGAATGGAGGTGTTCTTGTGATGGTTACGGGGTACGTTTATGCAAAGGATTTCAATGGCAGGAGGAAATTTGTGCAGTCTTTTTTTCTTGCACCTCAGGAGAAAGGCTACTTTGTTTTCAATGATATTTTTCACTTTATCGAGGAGGAGCCTGTTTACCAGCATCCAGTAGCATATTTAGCGCAGAACAATCTTCCTTCCAAACTGAATGCTTCAACTGCTATTCGAGAACCAGGTGTTGTGATTGGATTTAAATTCTCAAGCGATGATAACTAACCAGAATCTGAAACAGGATTTGTGTTGCTGAGAATAATTATAATTCTATTTAAGACGTTTTTTTTTTGTTTTTTTGGGTTTGGGGGGGCACAAATTAATTATTCTTTTCTGTCTTCATGAAATATGTGTAGATTTATCGATAAATTAAATGGGTCTATGCTGGTATATGTTCAATATAATTTACCCTATGACTATGCTAGCTCAAGTTCTTTTCAAGTTTTAGTCCTGACTGCAGTCCTAGGTAGGTTGCTTCACTTGGATCCAGTGTCCAATCCTGTTTATGTGAATATATACACACTTTGTTACATCTCTAATTTCTTGTAGGAGAATTAGACATTTAGACTTGTGATATGATAACTGCTAAAGGTATGTGCATTATTCCGTATTTTTACTTGTAAAAGAAGGAAATTTTCACTTAGCTTCCCTTACTTTTGGCAATTGTGCATCACAATATGGAGGCTTTGGAGATAGATAGCGACCTCTCTCCTGATTACCAGCATTGTCCTCTCTAAGGTCTAGGTTGTTTTATCTTTATATAAAGAAATATAGTAAATCTGTATAAAAAGGTATACTTCAATGGTTTGACTACATGAAAATGGGTACATTCAGTTACCAATTTTACCATTTTCGTACACACGTGTACCTAAATTTATTGTCAAACGTGAATTTGCTTTTCAAATCCATTTCAGAATTTATACACTGTCTGCTTCCTAACAAGCTGAGTCTAACTTGAATTTATCAAGCAATTGATGCAGATATAGATATGAATGTATTGTGCATGCATCAAACAATAGACATATATATTTTATATCATATATATATGCATATATATAAACATGTATTACGTGTACATATTTTATAAAAATGAATGTGATCACCAAATTTAGTAGTATTGTTATGTGCTTTGAATAACAAAATAACCAATTTTTATAATATGTACAGAAACAATGATTATGCATATATGCTGTCTGCCTTTAATATTATCAATTTAGGGGTGCTTGTTATTTGACTTAACTGATTTTGACGTGTCCAATTTATGTGATGATTCGCATTTGAAAACTATACATCTATTTATGAGGCAAAAACACTTTTTGATAATCGAAGCCTATGAACTTAAGGAGTGGGTGGGTGAGTCAATTTGGTTAACCATACGTGAGGTCCCCGCCTTATTTTCAAGCCTGTGGGTACTGAGTGACAAGTTGCATAAGCGTGTTTTTTTTTTCTTGCACAATTGCTTTGAGTTGCTTTTACTTTATTTGGGGTTAAATGCGAATAATGCTCCTGCAGTATCCAACTACATGCTCAGCGGAGATATCATGGCAAGGGAATTTGTGGGTCCTGCTAGTATTCAAGAAAATGGTTCAGTTGACAATTATAATTTCGCAGAGCAACAGCTACAACGAGTCCATGAAGCTGACAACATTCTTGAAGAAAATTTTGCAGTACCGTCAAATGGTTCACTTCAAATTACAAGGAATCCTGCACAAGAACAATTTTCTCCTCCTGTTGAGGAGCCTGCTGGAGAGCCCCAAAAGCACACTTATGCTTCTATAGTATGCACCAAGTCTTTTACTGCTCCTGCTTACCTTAATTAGCATGGATACTTGGGGTATTGGATACAGATATGGCACCAATATGAGTATCCGATACTCCATATGAGTATCCGTTGGACTTATTCAACAACTTTGACATCTGGGAATGACACGGACACTTGAAGTAGGTCTGCGAGACTACTACTATTTCACAAATATATTTTCTAAAGAAGGGTATGAGAGTCATTTTAAAATGTGAAATGGCTAATTTTAAATATGACACGGAACAAAACTAAAAATAACAAAGAACATTGTGGACAAGTTCTCTTGAAGCATGCTTCAAGTCTCACTTTGCCTTTCCTATTCTAAAAAGTAGGCATGCTCTGCCCTGAGAGATGACTTCTGATATCACAAGGTATTGGGTGCTTAAAATATATTCAAAATAGAGATATTAAAGAACACATAGAAGATGATCTTTTAAAGTTCGGTCTTGTGTATTTTAATATTAAGCTATCATTTATTACCATACTTTAACTTTATCATAATCTGTACGCATGACATATACATTAAAAGAACATATATTATTCATCACCCCATCCTTGCCATATCTGTGCAACATAGGTTAGCCTAATATTCTTTGTCATTCTGTAGTGACTCGTGTTATTATTTGGCATTGACATTTTCTGTGTTATTGTGGTTGGAAGTTGCAGGTTGCAAAAGGGAAGTCAGCACCATCAGTGTTGCCTCAGCCGCCTTTTAGCAATACCTCCCCCCCTGCTTCAGAGTGGCGTCACGTACCCGATCAACCTGCTCAGCAATTCATTGCACGATCATCAACCACTGCCGAGAAGTCAGGGGCCGAGGCTCTGGAGGATGCTTCAGCTGTAGAAGATGAAGGTGACCCGTCTCTTAGTTTTTTAACGTGCTACCATCATTTCATTCTACATCCCTGACACGTAATTTATAAGAAACTGCATTGGAACCAGTGTAGCCTAATTCGCGGACCACCCTTATGCACATCAAATTGGGTGCCCCGATACCAAACGGGGTGCATTCATGACTCAAAATGCCAACCTTTGTGGACCTCTATTTTGACTTGCACAGATGACACTATATAAAGCAATCAAGGATTGCATTGTAATACGTACACACTATATTGAAAGCGACCTGAGTAGATGTTCTAAAATGAATAGCCACCCGAAATAGTCTTCCAACTAAGCCTATCTCCAGCCCACCGGGTACGGGGCTAGGTAACACATCCCATACCAGTACTGTGTACCAAAGCATCCTATGAATTAGGTAACATTGATTGTTATTATAGATTTTATTTCTTGTATTATTGCAACATCCATTTGTTGCCTAAGTAGCACACACAGATGCTTCTAAAGGTTCAACAATGGAGTATTTGGATACTTTTAAATGTGAAATGTGAAGTTTTAAAAATCAAAGCACCATTCGAAATAGAGCACTATTGAAGCACCACACATGGTTTATTTCTTAAGGTTTATTCTTCCCTATTGGTGTTTAAAGCTTAAAGCTATCAATAATTACAAACTTTTGGGATTTTTTTTTTTTTTTAAAAAAAAAAAAAAACAGTAGACAGGGACTAGAGTAAACTGTAATAAGACATGTAAATGAGCTATTTAAAGGAATTTGAAGCTGCCCCTGGCAGATTCAAGCCATATGCACTTCTTTTGCAAAGTGGAGAGTGATACCATGAGTGCTATAACCAGTGTTCTAAAAATCGCGCCTAGGCGGCGCCTAGGCAGCGCTTAGGCAGAAATCGGTCCTCTCCCGCCCGGCCTAGGGCTAGTCGTCTGTGTTTAGGCGCCGGAGTGATTAGGCGATGATTAGGCGCCGATTTTTGGTCTAGGCGCCGATTTTCCCGTTGGTTGTGGCTGAGACGTGGAAGAGAGAACGAGATTGAGATAGAGAGAGACGGAGATAGATAGAGAGAGAGAGTAGCGTACCTGTGAAGTCGTCGAAGCCGGTGAGAAATCGTCGAGGGTGAGATAGGTTGGGGCTTAGAAGATGTCGGCGAGAGCTAGGGTTTTGTTTCGAAGTTGCAGCGGAATGGGTGCTGGGTTTTACGGGGAAACAGATGATATATATTTCATTTGGGTTTGTTTTATTAAGTTTTATTATTATTATTTTCATCCTATATATTTTTTATTATTTGTAATTTCACCCCTATTTTCTTTTCTTTTGCTAATTTTATTTATTTATATTTTTAAAATTTGGACTTTTTCTAGAATACATGTTTTATTGGTTGGATGTTGGATAATTAATGTTAATTTGAAAGGTATATTATATTTTATTAGTATTATGTTATTTAAAATAATATTTTTAATAAAAAATCGTTTGACCGATTAATCCCCGATTAATCCTCTAGGCGCTAGGCCCCCCCTCGCCGACCTAGGAGCGCCTAGCGATTTTTAGAACATTGGCTATAACTCATTGGTCATTTATAACCACACTTCATTATTATATAATATTACAAATTAATATGTAGTTTATAGTATCCTACATTCCTAATGGGCTTCTTGTATCCAATATCCATGCAACATAACATAGTTTACGGTATCATGCAACACATCCAAATTATTGGTTTTATGCCTTGCTTAGGAAGATATATATACATGAACAAGTAGACCTATCGGTATCACACGTTACACGGTAACACGACATGGACCAACACGAAGTTATAAGTTAATGGGTGGACCCCTTAACATCGGGTTCACCCATTTGACACAAAATGATATCAAATCGGTTACGAACTTACGGTTAACGAATTCGGGTAGCCCATTAGATCCATTAAGTTCTTGATAAATCTAAAAGTACCCGCATGCATTAAGATCCGACATGAAACTGACCCGTTGACAGATCTATGAAAAGTACAAATATTGCAGTTTTATCTAGATGATGTGTGTCTGTATGCTTTTGTGCAAGAATATTTATATGCTTATGTTTGTAGCATTTACACGTTTACCTGATATTCTGTATAATTGACTATTTTCAGTTGAGATAAAGTCTGTTTATGTGAGAAACTTGACATCTGCTGTTTCTGCTTCGGAGATCGAGGAAGAATTTAAGAAATTTGGTAAGATCAAACCAGATGGGGTGGCCATTCGAACTCGTAAGGTTAGTTCTTTCGGCTTGTCCGATAATATGTCTCGGTTTATATGTCTCATGTAACCAAGCCTCTTGGCCCAGTGGTACAAGGCTGCCACTGGGACAACCTTGGGATCGACTTGGTGCTCCCAAGATCAATTCCTGGCATTGTCAAAACAATGCTTGTCCAGCAGCAACCACGCACCGTGAGCGGGGATTAGTTGAGGTGCGTGAAAGCTGGCCTGGACACACCGTGGGGTACCCTCAAAAGAAAATATATGTCTCATGTAAATGAAACATGGTATATTTACCTACTATGCCTTGATGCAGGATGTTGATGTGTATTATGCATTTGTCGAATTTGAAGATATTGGTGGCGTTCAGAATGCAATCAAGGTATGAACAAATTTCAAGGAAGTTTCATGTTCTGAATTTTCTTCGAGTCAGTTTTAAGAATTCCTCTTAGGGTGTGTTTGGGTACATGGTATTGGAATTCAATTAGAATTAAAATTCTATAGAATTGCAATTCCATATAATTACATTTCCATTTTTTGTTTAATTTTATAGATTTCATTTGGAATTCTATTAGAATTACAAAATCATTGTTTGTTATTTTCAGAAATACAATTTTATTGTTTAAAAGACTCTTTTTCATTTTACTTTGTGCATGTGTGGGAGGGAGGGATTGAATATGACATTATTTTTTCGAATACTGTAATTCTATTATGCAATTCAATTTGTGGAATTGGGATTCGTAGAATTAGAATTCCATACCAATTACGAACTCATTTTTCGTATTGAAACAATGGTTTTGGAATTCAGTAGTCCAATTCCAGTAACAATCAATGGACAGGTTCCCAAAGACACCCTTAAGGAATTCATATATTCTCTATCAGCTATTAATTATTCTAGCTATCATTTTATCTACCTGAGATTATTGTCAACCTTTCCTTTTGTTTTTCATTATGAACGGATGATTATTTTTTTTTCTTAATTTTTACATTAATCTTCAATTTTGACCAACATACAATCTTATAGTGGATATGCCAACTTCAATTTTGTGTTGGATCATATTTAAGATTTTGTTGAAGTTCTGAATATGAAATTTATACTACATTATCTTTATGAAAAGCTAGGTAAACTTGTTATCAAATTGAAAGCCACGTGATTCCAATGTCTTAAAGACGTAATGAGTTTCAAGCTCAAAGAGGATCCAATTTTTAAAAAAAAAATTATGATTTTTTTTTATTCCAATGATTTCTTCATAGGCATCTACAGTCCAGATAGCTGGACAACAACTGTACATTGAAGGGAGGAGAGCAAACAGAAGCAGCACATATCGGGGCGGAAGTATGTACCATTAATCCCTTTGCAAGTTTTATAATTTTAAGCTTCAATTATTTAACTGATACCAAATTAGTACGTAACATCTCATCACTATGAGTATGAGGGTTATCCTCTATATTCTATTTTCTGTTTCAGGGAGAAAAAAATAAAAAATCAAACCCTACACCTGTGAAGCACAAAATGTTGGTACGGAGATTCCAAAGATCTCAAAAAAAAAATAAAATTTGAAAAGCAAACAAAAGAAGGATACGGCTGCATTAGGCAATGAAACAAGAATGCAAAAATATATTAAGTTTTTGTGCAATTGTTTTTGTATTGACAGTGTGCTAGTTTTTCTAGAGGCAACACCTTTAGCACTAGATAATTTTGAATAAGTTTATAATATTAATGTCCAAGTTAAAATTCACATTTAGATAAACATAAATTAGTAAAATGTTTCGACACATTGAGCGCATGGGTTTGTTCGAGTGGTGAAAGAGCCCCACCCGAACATGGAGGTTCTAGGTTCAAGTCTCACTAACTGCAATTGTCTTATACTCCTTTCCCAATCTAAAAGAATTTCTTATTCCAAGTTTCCAACTAATTAACACTATGTTTTGGAGTTTATGAGAGAAAAGAATTGAAGGGGAAATTTTCAATTGGAGAGAAGAGAGGGGAAGAGAAGGCTTAATTATTTTCTTGTTTGTTAGTTTAGAAGAAAGGAAGAGAAAAAAATAATTTATAAAAGTTTGCAATGTATTTTATGGTTAAAAGAGTCGATACAAAAGGTTTTTGTTAAAAATAACTCTCTAATCCCCTTTTCTTCCCGATTTGGAGAGTTTTGGAGAGAATTTTCATTAAAACTAACTTTACCTTCTCTCTGTTTCTTGCCTATTCTTTCCAAATTAAACTCCTAATCGAATTAATGAATGCTCTTTCTTTCATTTTCTGTTCTTTTCACTCCAAATCAAAACTCCAAAATTCAGGGTAAAAAGATTTGTTTCATGATGCCTGCAAATAAGAATCTGATTCAGGTGTGTTGACCACTTCAAAGATTCTGTACTTCAAGCCATTCACATTACAAACAAACTCAAATAATGCTTAGAAATATGTTATCTTGTATGTTAAATGCATCGAAGACTTGGTATGTGCATGAAATTACCAAGTTACCCTTCTTTAATGTAGAAAAAGAAATAATGCTTGAAATGGGACTCTTAACGCATGTTTATCACAAGAACTTAAATGCGTTTTAGTAATCTATGTAGTTTCGTTGAGTAACTACAATTTCTAGTTTTCTTGAATGCTAACCCAGCACCAGCTACACGTCCTTTTAAATTTTTCTCTCGCTTTGCAATCACGAGGGTTTTACCCGCATTTGTGCCACTCATGCACGTTCCTCTTGTTCATTTCCATTTTATTTATTTACTTGGGGTGTGTCTGATAACACTAATCTTCCATGGAAAACTCTCAAACTTTCATGTGTTCCATCTTTAATGGTGTATGATTGCATAAATTTTCGTAGAAACCATCTCTATTTACCACTAGGTTTTGCCTAATTTTCTCCTTGTTTATGTAATTAAAAAATAACCTCAGCCATAAGTTTATGTTTTTCTTTCCATGTAATTTATGCAAACAAATTCCATGGTATATAATTATTTTCTACCTAAGTTATCAGCTGCACTCTTAATGTTTGATTTTTCCCAATGGTGCCACTTCTTGAAATATAAATAGTCTAGGCTATCTTTGCACAGTGAATTGCAATCGACTCCCTGTTTATTTGGAGCTGTCCAAGGACTTCACCTTGTGTTATCTTGTCCCTTTTTGGGTTAAAATTTGTCGTGCTTATTTTTTTACAGTGAAGATTTAAACCACTAACTGAAGCGTGTTCAGATCATTTTAATTTCCGTTGAATATCAGTTGTCACACCTTGCAATTTTGTCATTGTTTGATTCATTGAACAGGAGGAAGAGGTAGAGGCAGGGGTGGCTATCAAACGGAGGCGCACAGGGGACGTTTTAGTGCTCGGAATTTTGGCAGTAGGGGAAATGGTCAGCAAGACACTGGAGACCGTGACTACAACAGACCGAGAGCCAATGGTTTCTATAGGCAAGTTGCCCGGCAAGACAGCTAGTTATCATCAACAGGCCCATGCCGTCAGAGTGAATGGTTCTAGGCCCTTTTTGTGAAGCCCGGAGAGACATTTTTGTGTCAAATCATTTTTGATTTACCTTTGTAGTTCTCAATAACAAGAAATATATTTTAGAAGGCATTTTTATTAGAGTTTCAGGGAAAATTTGATGACTGCAAATATATATGCACAGATATCTCTTACATCTTAGTTTGATGTTTAATGCAATTTTGGGCTTCTGTCCTCTGGATTTAAATAATCTGGACTGACACTCATGTCTTCTCGGAATATGTTCAGAAGATGTAATGATAAGAAATTTTTGGAATTGTAAGGTTTGTTTTGCAGGGGAAGCTTTTGTTCTGAAACTGGTTATTTATACCAGAGTTTTTTAATTGTTAGCTCGGTACATCTTCTTTCTGCTTTGGTTTCTAAACTATTTGTATAATTAGATCATTGAGGGATCTGACTAGAAAGTTAAATGTGTGTACAGGTAACTTCATTTGTGACAACTTTGGTTCAAGTTCCACATGATCTGGACGGCGAACAGGGAGCTCACAATGCTTTCAACTACCCAAAATCCAGTCTTGGGCGTGTTGTAGTATCAATGCAAGTTGTTGGAATCGGAACCTTACATATTCTACCTGCTCAGAACACGTGTTTGCTCTTTGAGTGTTGGCGGGAATTGTCTTAAACTTGCCCTTGTAGCTCGTTGCTTCCTCTAAGCGTATTTAGGGTGTGTTTGATTAACCTTTTTCCACGGAAAATGCTCAAAATTTAATAAAAATAAATTTCCATCTTTTTTTGGGTTGGATCCATAATTTTTGTTGGAATCATGTGGAGAACTTGGTTTAACTGGATCTTGTTTATTTTTCATGTAATTTGGTAACCAGCTTCCCATGAATACTTGTTTACCATGGACAATTTTTCTATATCAAACAATTGCAAGGGATTGGATTCTTTTCTATGTAAGCCAAATCAAACGCACTGGAATACCATTACAGGATTTAGGACTGGAATTGGAATTTGGAAATTAACTTAAACATGTTTGGTATTGGACTATTTTTGAGATTATAAATTTCACATTGAGAAAAAGGATCCTTCCAAAATTGGGGTGAGATTATAAATCTCACATAGGGGAAATGGTTCCTCGCAAAACAATATATAAGTATAAGGGGATATTTTGTCCATTGTTAATTGATTTTAGGTTGATGTTTCAAACTTTAATATAGTATCAGAGTAATAGTTCATTCGTGTTAAGGCCCAACGGTCACATGAGTTCTACGTTACTCAATATAAAAAGTTCATGTGTTAGGTTCAAAATTACGCCACGCATAAGGGCTTGTTGAGATTATAAATTTCAAGTCGGGAAAACTGGTTCTCTTAAAGCAATATATAAGAATATGGGGGTATTTCATTAATTGTTAATTAGTTTTGAGTTGGATATTTCAAATTTTAATAGTTTGGTGTGGATGTTATTATTGTTTGGGTTAATTAACGAAAAATACTATGTACTTTTTAACTTTTTATCACTTTGGATGCTATTATTGTTTGGGTTAATTAACGAAAAATACTATGTACTTTTAACCTTTTCTCACTTTGGTTTACATTCCAAAATTTAGATTTCAAACCCAACTTTTTGTTTGTTTCATTTTGGACATCCGTTACACAACTGTTTGAAATCTGTTAAACGGGAGCATATATGTCACTTAACGGGCTTACGTGTCTGTTAAAAGGATACATAAAGCATACATACACATCAGCTAAGTTTAGAAGGGTCTTTTGAGCCCTTTAATCAGTTTGGATTTGTTGAATTTATTGTATCTATATATGATATATATGTGTGCGTCCAACCAAGCCTTTTGATCCAAGGATATAAGGATGCCATTGAGATAATTTTAAGTTGATTTGGAGCTTTCAAGGTCGATTTCAAGTGTTGTCAAAATAATGCTTGGCCAGCGGCGGTGGCTACCCTCGAATCAAAAAAAATATGCGAGTCCAGATTTGGTGTGGATAAGTGTTAATTTCCTGTCGCTAAAATATTGAGGAAATGTTTTTAGCTAGCGAAGCATATATACAAAAATGGAGGTGGGTGAAAGTGGTTATGACTTCGATTTTTGTAATTTCTTATTTTACCCCTATAACTTCTATTTTTAGCAAAATGTGAAGTTAACTGACCTGTGACCTAAATGTTAAAAACACGATTTCTAACTACTAAGTTAACAATAATTTTAATTGTGCGTGAAAATAAAATGTGCGCACAAATTGCGTGTGCGTCCGTATCTAGTGTATATGAAACTAAAGCGCTCAGATATGTGGCTTTTATAAACCCTTACCTATCAAATATGTCTTTATTAACTAGTTAAACGATTTTTTGAACCCTTTAATCTGTTCGAATTTGTTACATTCATTGTACATATGATATACGCACATTATATCTATACCATTTATAAAAGTGCGAATAATTTAAGTGAGGGATTTTTTTATTGGACTAATGTGCCCTTTGATTTTAAACACACAATTTTAAAATTTACATTAAATAAAACACTATGACTAGATATATTTTTGTATTAATATTTAATTCAAATACATTTAAATTCCACTTTTATTTGATTGCTTTTAATGTTAACATTAATATAAATTTATATTAATCTAAAAATTCTAAAACTTATTTGCTTATTTATAATTGTGTTTAATGTTGAAACTTAAAAAATTCAAATATTTATGTTCATAGATTGTTTAAGAATCTATAATTGGTTACAAATCAACATTTGAAGAGATGCTCATGTTTTGTAAATCTTATTAATATATTCACGAGTGTCTTCTTACTTCTTATAATATGTAAGGGAAACCGTATCTTGTAACAAATTATTTATAAAGCAGGGATTAATGCACTAATCAAAATATTTTTATTAATGTTTCTATATACTTTTTATATTAATATTAATATTAATATTTTAAACACATTTAAATTTTATTTTATTTGGCTAAAACACTATCACTATGTATACTTTAATTTATATATTTGAAATATATTTAAACTCTACTTTATTTGATTACTTTTAACACTATAAATTTATATTAATTTAAAATTTTTAAAACTTATTTGTTTATTTGTAATTATGCTTAATGTTTGAAACAATAAATTTAATGTATTATAGTCGTGGTTCGGTAAGACATTCATGTTATATGTCATGAGGCATAATTGAATTTTTTTTTCTTTTGTATTGTAATTATATTTAAACCAATAAATTGAATATATTGAGTTGTGTTTCAGTAAAAACATTGATGTTACGCATCATTTTCATGTCATACACAAATGTGCATAAATGATTTTTTTTTACCATGTTAATAGTTTATGTACTCTGTATCATAATTAGTATTCCAAATACATTTTAACTATACTTGTCCAATTAGCTCTAATTTATTTCATTGTTTTTAACATTATAAATTTATATTGATTTAAAAATTCTAAAACTTATTTGTTTATTAGGAATTATGTTTAATGTTTAAACCATAAAATTGAATATATTCTATCTAATGTTCGGTAAAACATTCATGTTATACATCATCGGGCATAAGTTAACTTTATTTATTTGTAATTAGGTTTAATGTTTAAACCAAAACAATTGAACATATTGTTCTTTTGGTTCGGTATAACATTCATGTTGTACATTATTGCGCATAAGGGATTTTTTTTAACCATTTTAATATTTTCTCTGTAATATAATCTTTATTTATATGAGTATGCTATTATTGTTTAATCCTTTACATAACAATCCCACATTATGCTAAAGACTTGGTGAAAATATATTACACTCTTATTTCTCTAATTAAGAGTTCGTTTGACCACCACGTACTAAAAGAATTCAGTGAAACAAATTTTGTTTCATGAATTTACAATATCTTTCTATTGTAGAATGATTCTATGATTTTATGATAATTTTTAATTGGATTTTAGACTTTGATACTACGTTTTTGTTTATTTGTTATATAGTTATTAAGTTTTTGTTGTGAACATAATATTTATTTCACACTTCATACTAAATTACCCGATTCTTAGTGCATAGTTATTAATAGATTTAATAATTTTTGTCAAATACTAAAATCACATACAACATAAATGCGCAAAAATTTGTGTATATATGTGTGTGTAGATATGCATTTTCTTCAAAATTTTGGAGAAAAAGCCCATTGGTCACAATTGGATCGGGTTAAAATCCATGGGTAGTTTCTATTTCAAAAACAATTTGAAAAAGCCATGTAGGAGCTGACGTGGAGACTAGTTTGACAATTTAAAGAGCCATGTAGGATAATTAACTGCAACATAGGGACTTCCGTTAACGAAAGTTAAACGGTTTACGTGACAAGTTTAAGTAGGTGAGAGTTGGCTACTCCAGTTGAGAGTCACAACATATTACAAATCTCCGCGAATATTTATAGATCATTCACAAAGAATGTAAACAAACAAATATTTTTTTTTGTCGTGGAAATGATATTCATAACAAATTACATCATTTTCATAAAATTTTATTAAAAGATTCAATTCATAATGAGATTCTAACCTAAACCTTACAAATGACATAATCCAACGCCGGATTCAACCAACTTTTGTCTGCAGTTCAACAAGCATTGATTGATCAACAGGCGGGCATGGTTTAGAGTGAAAAATTTATGATGCGAAGAGGTTTTGCATTCATCTTGTTTCATCATCACATGCTTTCTAATAGACTAAACCATCTATGTTTCTCTGGCTAGGGTTTTCGGAAAATGAGTAGAGGCAGGAAAAAGCAGAAAGAAACTGATCATTACTAATCATGACGATACTTGCAAGTTGAGAGGAAGAAACAAATGGAAAGTTTACTTTTTGGTAATAGTAATAATTGTAATAAAAATAAGGGATTGTTATTGACACGCATCAAAACACTCTCTAACACTTTAATATGGATTTTGCTCCACTTACCGGATATGTGCACATTTACTCGGCCCCTAAGCACATAGTAAATGTGAGTAAATTTGAACATACTCTGTATTTAGGGGCCGAATACTCTTCCCCTTTTTCTCGGTGCTGCTTACTCCTTACCTCTTGCTATCGGTCCGGACTAGATTCGACACTATTCATTCAAACCAATTAGCTCATCACCTGGTTTTGGGAGCTAACAACAAGACATGCCAGCTCTTCGCTTTTATGCCTTACGCCAACGCTATGCCGTTATGTGTAATTGAATAGGAAAAAATGTACTTTTTTTTGCATCCAATTGTGGCTCAGCTCTTAAGTACTGAGTAAATGTGCACATATTCAGTGTTATAGGGCTGTGTAAATTAGACGGAGTGCTATAGAGTGTTTTGGTGTGTGTCAATAGTAGCTCCTTAAAAATATGAAGAAAACAAGATTCAAAAAGAGTTGTAATATTGTCAAAGCAATTTTACTTATTTTCAGACAAGTGTATATCTTTAGAAGAATAAAGTACAAAATCTCAAAATATTACTATGCTATGGCAATACAGCTACCCTTAAAATGGATATTCATGAAAATAGACTTGACTCATTTCCATTACCCATTCGGTTCAATTTCGTCCAATGGGGTCTAATTTGATGACTAAATGAATAATTTTTTTTTCATAAAACTTGGTGGAGATGGTCTATATAATAAGTAATTTGTCTTCACAAAATTTTATTAAGAAATCCAAACCAAAAGTAGATGTAATAGAAACTTGATACTTTTGCTTGTTTTTTAGCTTTAACATTTTAGATGATCATCTCTTCTAATTAAATTAAATATTCTGATGAAATTTTGTGAAGACAATCTACTCATCATAGAGATCATCTCCATCAAGTCTTATAAAAAAAAATCACCCAATTAATTTTCGAAGTAGATCACATTGAATGAAATTGGACGAAAGAATAATGAAGAAGAGTAATTAATGTGCATGTGTCCTACTAACAACATCCACTGTTGGTGTTTATGAGGTCAAATGCCAATCTTACATGGATGTACACTGTAACTGTGGGAGAAACATAAAATGTTAATATGAATATGCGAGGAAGATTAGGCTCAAATTCTTGTATGTAATAACTTCATTTGAATGATTTTAATTTGAGATGGGAGAGAGGGAATAAGTTCATTTTTCAAGCAAATCTACATTAACTTATTGGGGAGGGGAATAAATTCTATAATTACAATTAGTGAGACTGAAACTCGAGATTTTTATGTTTGGGTGAAATCTGCAATATAATTACTAGCGCAAACCAACACTCTCATTTAACTTCATATCTAGATTGGGAATTGTTAGGAAAAGAGTTGTTACACATAATTATAACGTTTAAAAATTGTTTTTGTAAATCATTAAGTATTATACCTAGTTATTTGATTACGTTTAACTTTTTAGGTGCATAACATAATGTAACTGCCAAGTATTTTTCACAATTGATGATACATACATAGAATAATGCATTTTATAATAATGTTGTGGTGTGTATTGAATGTTTAAGATTTATGCATATTTAATTATACAGAAGGTTATGTGTTTTAATCCTAATTAAAGTAGTAATTACTTCTTCTCTTTTTTTTAAAGCATAAACAATATTTCAGTAATTTCAAGTACATACAAAATAAGCAAAATTTTCTTGCATTTAATAAAATGGATAATATGTAAAAAATTGATATATCAATGTTTATAATGGATTACGATAAGGTTATTTTTAGATCTGGTAAAATCACACATTATACGATAACATGACAGGAATTGACGCCAATTTATAAGTTTATCACACATTATACGATAACATGACAGGAATTGACACCAATTTATAAGTTAATGGGTGAACTCTTAATGAATTCGAGTGGTTATCGGATTCGCCGGTTTAACACAAAACGATAACGGATCGATTACAGCTTCACCCTTAACGAATTCGGGTGACCCGTTAGACCCATTAAATTGTTTTGTTACAACTTTTAATACAACTAAAGTTTATTTAATCTCGTAAGGGTTTGTACCTATTTTACGATTTATGAATATGTATCCCTACTTTTAAAGTATTTGTAGTTATTTTTATCTTGTTTTAGTTAAAATTTTTCAAACTTTTTTTAACAATTAACATTTGCTTAGTGTATACTATTGGGTCGGGTTGTGTCACCTGATAACAAACTGAGTGGCATACGAATTCGAAAAATATCACTTGATAGCTTATCAAATTGTGCTAAGGTGGAGGCAAAAATGACCCACATTCGTTAAGACCCGACACAAAATAGGCATGAACCGACTCGTTGACATGTTTAGTTATTTTAATCAATATATGGTAGCCACATTTGATATATCAATTTTTATGTCATACTAGTTTTTGTGCACGTCCTTTGCACGTGGTTTTAGTACGTGTTGACAAATGTCATTAAGTCTATTAATGAATACATATATACTAAGAATTGAATAATTAGTATGAAATACAAATAATAATATATAAATAAAACATAGTATCAAGTGTAAAATTCAATTAATAATTATAAGAAAATCATATAATCGGTCAACTATAGAAAAATGCTGTAGATACATGAAAAAAATTGTCGCCTTAAATTTTTTTAGTACATAGGTGGCCAAGAAGACTCTTAATCAGCTATATAAGAGAGTAATATATTTTTATTAAGCTTTTAAAATTGGTAGATAGTTAATTTTTTTAAACGTATATGGATTATTATGTATAGTACCAAATAATAATATAATACTCATATAAATAATATATTATATGAAATTGAGGATTTTAATTTGAGATGGAAGAGCGGATTAAGTTCATTTTCAAGCAAATCTACATTAACTTATTGGGGAGGGGAATAAACACTATAATTACAATTAGTGAAACTGAAACTCGAAATCTTTTTGTTTGGGTGAAATCTGCAACTATTAGCGCAAACCAATACTCAGTTAACTTCATATCTAGATAGGGAATTGTTAGGAAAAGAGTTCTTGCACTTACCACGTTTAAAATTTATTTTTGTAAATCATTAAGTATATATTATAGCAATTAATTTGATCACGTTTAACTTTTTGGCGCATAAGAAAACGTAATTGCCAAGTATTTTTCACAATTGATGGTAAAAATATAGAATAATACATTTTATAATAATGTTGTAGTGTGTGTTGAATGTTTAAGATTTATGCATATTTAATTATATAAAAAGTTATGTATTTTAATCCTAACTGAAGTAGTAGTTAATTTTTTTTAAAAGGATAAACAATATTTCATTAATTTCAAGTACATAAAAAAAATGAAGCAAAATTTTCTTGAATTTAATAAAATGGATAATACATAAAAAAAATTGATATATCAATGATATGATTATAATGGATTACGATAAGGTTATTTTTAGAACCGGCAGAATTACATATTATATATATAATAACACAACACGAATCAACATGAATTTATAAATTAATGGGTGAACTCTTAACAAATTTGGGTGGTTATCGGTTCACCGGTTTAACACGAAATGATAACGGATCGGTTGTGGGTTCACTCTTAACGAATTCGGGTGATTGTTAGACCCATTAATTTTTTTTGTTAAAACTTTTAATATCACTAAAGTTTATTTAATCTTATAAGAGTTTGTGCCTATTTTATGATTTATGAATATTTATCGCTACCTTTGAAGTATTTTTAGTTATTTTTAAAAATTAAAAAATCTTTCTTTTTTTCTTATTTTTATTTTTTTTTGTAATAAGAAACATTTGCTTAACTGGTACTATCGTGTCAGGTTGTGTCACATGATAACAAACCGAGTCATATAAAATTACTCCCGTTCGTTAAGACCCGACATGAAACAGGCACGAACTAACTCGTTAACCGGTCTAATTATTTTAATCAATACATGGTAACCACATTTGATATATTGATTTTTATACCAAGTTTATGTATATCTAGAATTATTGAATATAGATAGATAAAAAGCTATGTGCACCTCTATCACATTTAAAAGGTTGTCACATCTTTCTCACATATAGTGCGGTGATATTTTCAACTCACAAAATACTTGGTTTCACTCCTACTTTTTATTTTGTTCTTGAGAACTAAGTAATGTGCACTTTTATTTGGTTCTTGAGGACCGATTATAAGCATGACAATACCTTACTCAGCCTCTAAGTACTGAGTATATATGCTTGAATCTGGCTCTTAAGAACTAAATAACATGCACCTTACTCGATTATCAAAGATCGAATAAAAGTGAAACTAAATATTTTATGGGGAGTAAATATGACCACAACCCCCTCCCCCAAATATATTCTTTGAAGATTACTTTTTCAAAAGAAGGCATGTGAACATCTTTATGTCAATAATATAACTGAAAACACTTACGAATGAAAGATAATATTGTTCTATTGAGCACTTTCCTAAAGTTTTGTGTTCTCATTTTCTCTTCTTAAATAAATTACTTCAAGTTTACAAATTGTATATGCATCTAAAAGTTAGTAATAACTATAGTAGTATTACTTTCTCCTTTTCTTTTCAGAAAAATAAAAAGACAAATGGATAGTAAAATATGAAGCTAACACATTTATAAAAAAACAAGTCTTAATGCACTTTACTCTTTACCTTGCAATATTGGTTAATTTAACTACTTCTGACTTATAACCACTTTGGAGTACGTATTCTTAAGACTGTTTTTGATTATTTGCAGTGGCGGATTCAGGAAATTTTATTGGGGGGACCACACAATTTTTAATAACGTAACATAATATAAAAAATGTAAAATTGTATTACAAAATAGAAAAAAAAAATTGCGCTACAAAATACATACCTTTTAAAGTTTAATATTGTTAAAAGTGTGCTCGACTTTCTTTCAAGTCATGGAATTCATCAATGGTCGATTCAGTAATAATATTTCTTGCATTTTCCCTGTCAACGAAGATAGTCAAAGAATTTGTGTGTACTCTCAAGCTCTCTCTCTACTATTTTATATATATATATATATATTAAAAAAAAAACTTGGGGGGGACCATGGCCCCCCTTAAGGACAACCTACATCCACCCCTGATTATTTGTAAACACTACACAAAGGTTTAATTTGCGAGAAAATGTAAAACAGTGTGTTCGATTGAAGCTATAAATGAAAGATTGTAGTTTTTTTTAACTATTACTCACATTTTGATGCAAAATAATTTTACACAAGAAAATAGTGTAGTTAATTTTTGTCATTTCTAATACCAACCAAATAGACAAAATACATTTCATTTGCATAACAACACTCCGAAAGTTGAAAACAATTTTTACTGCATTGAATTTTCAACAAACCAAGCACGAACTAAATTTAATAGAACTTTACTTCTATTATCATAAAACCAACTCAATTAATTGCTTAATGTGCCATAATTAACATTCATCTATAATTTTAACTAACATATTACTCCCATAATATATGTTCCCAACACATTGATTTCGAATGATTTTCTATAATGGTATCTTACTATTAGTCCACTTATTAGTATACTCACTATCTCCATTATTCAATTCAACCCTTCAATAACATAGATTAATTTATATTTCTGGAAATTAATGAAAAAAGTAAATTATCATTACAATTTATATAGCCATGCCTTATTTATTTAGTAAAAAATTAATGCATAATCATGAGAATTTTGTTAACTAATGAAAAATGATTAAGAAATCTACTACCCAAAATTCTTTTACTAATATATACTTTTTAACAATCCATAATTATTGTTTTATTAAGAGGCGGAGGCTACCCTAGTCCAGGACAAGCATGCCACAAGTGTTAGCAAAACAATATCATTTCTCTCTGTGTTACAACATCTTATACCAACAAATTGCAAATTACGAGAAAAGTTATTAGATTTTTGCATAAAGACAAAAACTTAAGGGTGTGTTTGTCGTATCGGATTAGAGAGTCGGATATAATTATTTAATCCCATCCTGATAGGACAAAACAATTTCATCGATATCTTCGGTGGGATTCGTTAATCCCTCTTTCAGTGGGATAAGAAACTTTAGTGGGATAAATAATCCTTCCCGATATTCCAACCAGAGGAACACCAAACATAAGATATGATAAAGTTATTATATTCCGCCTTCTTATCATGCATGTCAAACGCAACTTAAGTGACTAGTTAGTTTGAGTCAGTGTTGGTGCAGATGTGAAAAAGGAAGTCCAAGAGCAATAGTGTTAACAACATATAAGGTATAAAGAGTTTTGACAATATCACAATTGATAACATGTACTAGTAGAGAGGACGCAAGTTAGCATGAACACTTTGTATTGAAGGGTTGAGGCAGTTAGGAGAAATCTAGACAATGAATATTTAGCCCTTGTTTGGTAGGAAGGAATGGTGGCAGGATGGAAATGGAAGGAATATCGTCCATTTCTTTTATTTAATTGATATATAAAAAGAAAGGGAAAATAGTGGAGTATGATATGGCTTCCTTTTTAACCCGTGTAATAGGAACTAGTAGCCGGGTATCAGTGGCGAAGCCAGAAAATTGAGCAACAGGGGGCGAAATTTAATCGAAAATCAACACACACTATATCATATTTAAAGCCATAAAATTTGAATGCAAACATAACACTATTAATAATAAAAGTTCATACAACTTAAATAACAAATGCAAACAATTATGATAAATTACAATAACATTCTATGATTTTTCATATTTTGAAAGTATTGGTGAATGGTGGTAGTAAAAAAATGGTGTAGATATTTAATTAATTAGGTTTAATATTAACAAATTGTTCTTTAAGATTTTGTATCTTACAGTTAGGTCCCCTCAAGTTTATTTTTATGCACATAAGTCCCTAAAAATTTTTTTTTTTTACAAAAAATCCCCAACCCAAGGAGGGGCAGCTGCCCCCCCTGCCCCTACATAGCTTCGCCCCTGCCGGGTATGATAAATAATCAAATTTAAAAAGAAATAGTGGAGTATGATATGGCTAATGACTTTTTTACTCCTCTAGTAAAATGATAAATAAATTAATAAAACATGTATCATTTTTCCTCAATTTTTTTTTATCATCTTTGCATACCATACAAGAACATATTTTGCACACATGAGCTCATAGCTCAATTGTAAGTATATCCTTTCACGTGCTAGAGGTTGTTTCGAAACAAGAGGCAATTTTTTGTGTGTATTTGACAAAGGATATTTCTAGGTTGTGGGCAAAAGCAAAAAACTTTGGAAGGCGACAAAGATGCATGTTCAAATCTTATTAGGTGCAACTTAAATCTCTCAGGGTAGTTATTAGGGGATCAGGTTTTTCCCATTTGTGTAGCTCATTACGAAATCCTTGATCCATTTCCCTTTTTTTTAACTTCTTTAAAAAACAATAGATATTATATCCCTCTAATTTTCCGCACTTCCTCCTAAACAAAATTATTTTCCCTAGTTGTAGAAATGTGTAATCTAGTCTCTTTCTTTTTTCCTTTACTTTTTCGATCTTTAAGGGAAATGTCTGTCACAAGCAATATTTTATAAATCTCCTAATTATATAATGAATAATTTATTTTTAATCAATTAAATTAAAGAGAGATTAATCGAGATGCGCGTAAATTGATTCAAACAACTTGAAAAAAAAGAAAACTAGCCGTGTTTCCTTTCTTTCCAAACACAATCAATTGAAAATGCATTTCTAACAAAAATTTAAAAAAATAAATTCTAGTTGTGGGTCCCAATTGGGTACTTGAGAACCATAATTGTATTTAAATTATATTATTATGTTGTCCATGCTAAATTTTCTTGCCTTTTTTGTAGGCCCTATTTGGCAGCTGTTTAGGTCCCTACTTTATAAAGCAAGGTTTTGTGGTGATTGTCTTCTATATTGTAGACAACAAATATAGAAAGAGTGAGAGGAAGCATGCATAGACAAAGTGACATTATTAGATAATTGCTTTTTTGCTTGTTAAAAGACACAACCTTTAATTTATACTTTAACCCTTCCTTTAATCTAGATCTTAGACACTTAATCAAAATTTAAGATTTTGACAATCTTGTTACTGACTAATTGTCCTCTATGTCTAGGTATGTTTAATGATACAATCCATTGGTCTCTAGGGCTCTAATTAATGTTAAGGAAAGTTAAGCAGAAAAGTGATCCTCGGAAAAATGAAGTAGAATGAAAAATAAACTTATTTACTTTCCTCTATTTTTTTGTTTGGAAAGAAAATAGAAAATAGAAAATAGAAAAATGAAATAATAAACAAAATAATTTTAATTTGACTATAGTTCAAATAAATCACAAACAAGATAAAACATATAAAAATATTAATAATATGATATTAGTAATTACATCTGTACATAATTTAGGAAAAGTTTTGCAAGAAAAATGTTTTCTGTGAAAAGTTAACTCACAAAAAAGTGTAGAAAAACTGACTTTCCTTTCCTTTTTTTTTTTTTTTTTTTTGTCATTTCCATCATTGGAACAACCGAACAAGCCTTAATAGATTGGTGTTAAAAGCACTTAGTTTGTCTTAGTGGTAAAAGATTTTATCTGAACAAAAAGTTTTAGATTCAAATCTTAATAGTTGTAAAAGCAACTTTAATCGTCATTCATGGATGTATTGGCCGGGATGTAATGGTGTAGATTTGCACATAACAGGTGGCTGTTAGGGTTTCATGTAGAAGAAAATCTTAGTATAGTTTTTACTACTTATGTCTCAAACCAAGCGTTCTATTTTTATTTTGAGATATTCTATGTTAGGGTGTAGATTTGCACAATTTTCTTTGGAACATGATTCTTGTAACATATCTAACATTAGTAATTAAATAAGTTTTTTTCCTCTTTTTCTTTTAACATTAATCAAGTTGGAATCGATATGGGCCTGTTTTTCTAAAATAAGGGCCTATTTTTAGTTATTGTTAGCGTAGGATCCTTGTGTATTAGTTGTGTTTTAAAATGAGCCATTTGACCAAAGTATGTACAAAATTGTGTTTTGTGTAAATTTAGGTATGCAAAAATTTAATTCAAATTTTGTTTTGCACGATATATGTTTTCATTCTCAACAATTTTATTTTTATGTGTCACTTGCGTAACTCTAAAGTAATGTCAAATAAATCCCAATACATAGTAATGCATAAAAAATAAGAATTGCAAACTTAACTTTGCATAATCTAAGAAAATTATCATTATGTTTTTATTAATAAATGGGTTTAAATTTGTAACTTGTTGAAATAACTCTAAAGTAATGTCAATTAAATACTTAGACGTAGTAATCTGCTAAAAAATATGCAGTGCAAACTTAATTTTGCATGATACCACAAAAAATTATAATCCAAAAATCTACTGCAATGATTTTGGAATTTGGTCAAAAATAGACACTTAGGCTCCGTTTGATTGCAAAGTGGAAAAGAATAAATTGAGTTAGTTTTGATGAAAAGATGGAAAATAAGTTGAGTTATAGAGGTGATATGCTCTTGATTTTTAAGTTTTTCCATGAAGAAATTTTCTTTGCTCGGTGAGTAAAAATTTTCCACCAAAAATATTGAAGGATGGAGGATATATACTCATAAAATGAGTAACATCTCTAACCTTATTTTCTATTTTTTTACACAAACTAACTAAATTTATTTTTCTTTTCCATCTTTGCAATCAAACGAAGCCTTAATTTACAAAAATATGATTCTTTGGGTTTTTTTTGTTAAAAACTTTCTCAGACAAACCCCATATATATACCGATATTTCCAGTAGGATAAGTATATCACACTTACTATACTACTAAGTCCTTATTATGAATGCGTACATAACCTTAAAGTTTATTAACTCAATTTGTTATGATCCTTAAATTTATACTCATCTGACGCTTACATTGGTGATTGATGAAGGATAATTAAATTTTGCACCAAATTGAGTCACTTAATAAATTTTAGAGTTAATTGTCAAAGACGAAGTGAAGTTCTGTGAGGAAAAATTCCATTAGCATTATTAACGGCTGTCTCCCTCGGTTCTAAAGTGAAAAAATTGAATACTTTAGATTGTATTAGTGCATTTTGTAAAATCAGGGATCACTTGAAACTCAACCAAAATTTTAGGGAACGAAATTGTAATTTACGTAAATACATAAATATATAGGTATAACATTGTAAGCGCATCCAGTATACCACTAGTTTCTTCCGTTACTTATATATGTATCAAAACAAATTTCTCCGTTCAAATAATTCTCACTCTTTATTTTTTTTGAGATGTCATTTTTATCACTCTTGAGTCTTGAGATAGTTAATTTCTTTAATTTTAATTAATTTATTTATTTAAATAAGAAGGAGAAGTTGAAATAACTAGTCGTGTAACCAAAAAATTTGTTTAATGGGAACAATATATTATTAATATTTTACAATGGATTATAATATCATATATTCACAAAAATATTAATATATATATATATAATAATAAAAGTATTAGTAGGGTTGTAAAATGAACCAGTCTTCTCAAACTCAAATTGCAATGGATTCAAGTAGAAACTAGTTCAAGATTCATTCCATGCAACAAATTAATTAAATTTGAACATATTTTTGATCTAGACATGTTAATAAGGCCAACTTGATAAGTTCCGAAATACTGTAAAATAATGATAAGAATCAAGCTAATACAAGATAAGGGGCCGCTGTTCAATTTCCCTCCCTTACCCACTTTCATACTTAAAATTTACTAAGATCTATTATCGTTTGTATTTTAAAAAAGGAAAAAAACAAAAAGGAGAAGGGAGTATAATGACAGAGATTATTCCATCAAACCAGTGATGGATCTAAGGGGGGCGTGCGGGGGCGGTCACCACCCCAAATTCTCTTAAAAATAGATTAGATATAGTAGTAATTTTGTATTTATAAAAAAATATAAAAGCTCGTCCCCTCAAATTATTTTGAAAATGTTAAGTATGCCTCCTCAAATTATTTTGAAAAGATTAAGTATCGTCCCCTCAAATTATTTTGAAAAGATTAAGTAAGTCAATGTGTTTAATGTAACTACTCACATGGGTAATCATATGATATATATGTGTGTGTGTATTTTTTGTAATTGTATATATATTGACATATTATATATGTTATATTTTGAGTTAACTTGCTTTATTATTTGATGGTAAAATTTAGTTGAATAATTTTTGTAATAATTATTTCTTTGTTGATTCATTTATATTCTCGTCCCTCCAAACCTAAAATTCTGACTCCGTCCCTGCATCAAACTACAAAGATATTAATAACCAGCTTTGCGGGCCTTGTCTCATGGGAAAAAAAAAAACTAGGGTAGTAGCAGAAATTTATTGCACCCTTGCTTGTTTATTGAAAAAATATATATATATATATATATATATCACATCAATTCAAACTGTGGAGGAAGTAGGGATGGCAACAGATCAGGTTCGGGTTGGGTTTACAATTTCAATCCCCGCCTTTACTACCAAAAATCATCCTCATCTCTGTCTCCATCGCCAATTCGGGGTATCAGGTAATCCCCATCCCCATCCCCATCGGATAATGGGTCCTCGCGGCTGTGAGTATTGCCCAACAATTTTATTTTAAAAAAAAATAACGAGAAGAAGAATGATATTAGAAATAATATAATGTTATATATATATACATATATAGATGAAATTATATATTTACACAATCAACAATGAACTAATTTTATATAAATATATACATACATATATAAGTAAAAAAAAATTACAAAATGAATTATATCGGGGCGGTTACGATGTGGAAACAACCCTTGCCTAACCCGACTAAGTTTAAAAATCACCGACCTGAATCCACCCCGATTACTTGTACCCATACCCGCCCTCATCTAATCAGGAACTCGCAAATTTTTTTGCCATATCTAATAGGGAAATATTGGGTGGGTGGGTGGGGGGGGGGGGGGGGGTTGGGTTAAATTAACGCTACAATATATATATATATATATATATATTCAAACATTAAATTAAAAACGTGATGTAAAAAAAAAAACAGATTAGAAGCAGAAAAAATGAATTTAAGACTTTTTATTGAGACATTTAAAACTAAGATGCTCATTTATCTTTGGGCATAATCACACTCTATCTCATTATTAAATAAACAAGCTTCATTTTTCATAATTAAGTTGAAATTATGTATTTCTGAGTTTTGTAAACAAAATTGAGAAAAAGGGAATTTCAGACTTTTTATTGAGACACTTAAAACTAAGATGCTCATTTATCTTTGGGCATAATCACCCTATATCTCATTATTAAATAAACAAGCTTGATTTTTCATAATTAAGTTGAAATTATGTATTTCTAAGTTTTGTAAACAAGATTGAAGCTCTTTACTTGTGAGCAATAATTTCGTACACAGCCAAATGAATTGGGCGAATTATATGCCATCGAACTAATGCGTTTTGGTGCAAGTTATATTTAAAATCTCAATAGTTTACAGTATTATGCAATTCACACGAAATATCACATTTTACCACGTTCTGTATCAATGCGAGAATGAAGATATCTGTTGCCGAGAGTCCTTTGTATTTCAAAAGAGGCGATATCCCCCGTGTGCACCACGAACGGGGCATCAGGGGCACACCCTTTTATTTATTATTCCTTGACGCAGATCGTGCTACGATTCAATTTTTGGTCAAGGAGCTAGTAAGCCCCCTAACTATGGGAGTATCGATCGACGGCTAACACGCCCGGTCGACCCTCAGTTTCAATAACTATGTTTGTTTTTATTGTTACTGAATTGATCTTATACTAGAAGAAAGACACGCATTAAACTCTCTGATTTGAAAAGTTAAAAAAAAATGTATACTAATATTTTTTAGGGGCTGGGCTGGGTTACTATTGACACGCATCAAAATACTCTCTAATACTCCGTCCCATTTACTCGGCTCCTAGATACCAAAGTAAATATAGAGGCCGAGCCAATATTGTTGAGTACAAAAAAAGAATACATTGGTTTGACTACTAAGTACGGAGTATATATGTGCACATATACTCGGTGCTCAGAAGCCGAGTAAATGTACACATATTCAATACTTAGAGGTCGAGCTAATATTAAGACATTTGAAAGTGTTTTGATACGTGTTAATACCTACCCTTTTTTATTACTATTTAAGCGCTATAATTTTCTGAAATTTCCGGGGTGCCATGGACCCCTGTATGCCCCACATAGCTCTGCCCTCCATCCAGCGGCTTGCTAATTAGTGTGGATAATAAAAAGTTATATTGGTGTTAAATCTTGTACATGATTCCCAAATTTTTGTGTCTGTACATATATATGTAGAAGTATAAAAGTATATTTGTATATTATAAAATCTCAATATTTACACACAAAAAAAAGGCTAACTCAAGTAACAAAAACTTATGTATATTAACCCTTTTAACAATTTATAACAAATTATTGAACTTATTTTAAATATTTAGTTAAGAGAATTTTAATATTACTTTTGTAATGTTAATAGGACTCATTTTCAAAATTCGCATTGAACTCCTGGAACTTCCGAACCCAACACCTAGCTTGAATAAAAGTTAAATCTTAGTAATGAAAGCAATTAAAAAAATAAGTCATTTCTCTTAACATATTGTAGCGGTGGGAAAGTGTAAATTGTTTTCATTGTTATCTATATATTTATTAATATATTCTCCACAAACATCTAACAATGTCTAAATTTTATAAAGAAGACTATCCTTTGTATCCTTGGCAATCTAACATTACTGTTCCTTAGTCCCCTAGAGCTCTGAGCCTGCAGTATGTCTTGATTCAATCCCCCTTGATCAATATAAAACAATAACACCCAAAAAGAAATGTTGAGATCAAGCCTTTTTCTTTGGATTGGGAAATATTAATAAAAATCTCTGTATGAAATTGATATTTTCATTGTCTTTTTAATTAGAATATAATCAGTGTATTAATTAAGTCTTATAGTAGAAAATAAGTCGTATGATCTTGACCAGTCACTAGATACTTGAAATTATTGATTTCTTAAAAATTACCAAAAGTAAGATTAATGAGTTGTAATTTGAGAAGGAAAGGGTAATTAATAATAAAAATAAATAATAGTAAAATGCACTTTTAGTATTCTAATATCGTAATATGTAGTAATAGCGCATCCACAATGGTATAATATGGTAATGTAAGTAAGGTATTTGCCCTACAAGAGCATATAATAGTTAAGAAATGTAGGGTAAAACATTGTTCCATAATATAAGAGAATGATAAAGTTGAGTTCAACTAAGTTTGATATTATACGTTACACATTGTGGCATTTGGAAGTCTCACGCCACAATGTGTGACTTTTGAAGATGTTTCTCTCTCCTACTTTTACTCTCACTCTCTCTCCCCTACTTTTACTCCATATATCTACACTCTCTCTTAAAATACCGCGTAATATTTATCTAATCTCTCTTTTTATTGTATTACTATTTTAATACCTAAATAAATAGAATAAATATTCCCTATATCGTACCATTATGTTCCCATTGTTGATACTCTAATTAAGTTTAGAATTCTAAATGTCAATTAGCAAAGTGAAATTCGAAACAAATTTCCGTTCATTAGTGTATTATTCATATATCCAACTCTCTCCATTATTACAATACAAGTAAAAGAGAGAAGAAGAATTGAACTAACAATCTCCATACACCTATTTTTACTCCTCGCCTCTATATCCATACATCTACAATAATTTTAAACATGTGTGTGGTAGTAAGGAGTAGTATATGGGGGTATTCAAGCAAGCATCAAAATACAATTTAGTTTTTGTTATAATTTTTTTTAGTACAAGCAATGTATGGCTAGATCCGGAGGGAAAAGGGGAGGGACGAGGAGCAAGGCCAGCCCGAAAGGGAGAGGCAATGAGGCGGTCGCCTTGGCTCCTCACAATATAAAATAAGTTGTATTATTTACCATTTGATTATGTTGAAATTAGTGTTCTACTGAAAAATTGTTAAACTCAAAGTGGTTTGTCTATCAAGGTAAAATGGAGAGAGTTAAATACTTTTGCAAAGGAAAACTATTAAAAAAAATAAAATTGATAGGCACAAGGGCAATGAACAATACTTCCAAAACTTTATAACAAGTACTTCCTCCATCTTGTTTTTTACTTTGCTATTTTTTAAAAGAACACTAATTTTAACCTAGTTAATTGGATGTCGGAAAAAAAAATTGGAATCGGGAGATTCAAAATATTAATTGTATTCAAGGAGAAAGAGAATATTCTTAATTTAAGATATCAAAAAAAGAAAAAGAGAATGAAATCTTAATTTGAGATGAGAGGATAACATATCTACAAAAATTTAGAATCTCCCCCCTCCCATGAACTTAATTATTTCCGGAGGACTCAGTTCAATTTTGCATCTTACGAAAAGGTCCAAGTTTCTCTAAATATTCACAAATAAGTCCATTATGTTCTTAATATAGAAAGGGGTTCTCTTTATTTTAGACAAAACTTGTCTAAAATACCTTCAGCATTGTATTGCATTCAAAATTAACTGTTACAACGATGTAATACTTACGCACACAATAGTAAAAAATGTAACAAATGCAAAACCAAAGTAAATTATGTAATAGATGCGTAATAAAAATTCAATTATGTAACCCGCGTTAGCATTATAAATAATGTGCTACAATTAGTTTAAGAACCATAACCCTAAGGTAATATTTGATTGATATTTTGAGTTGAGTTTTTAAAATCTGGTATTTAGTAGAATTTGGAAGTATGTTGAAAAGTGAATTTGATTTTTGTTTGAGTTTTTTTTAACCAAGAAACCTCATAAAAAAATTTCAAAAAATAGTCACAATAGATCTTATTTTATAGATTTCGACGAATATGTTTCAAATATATATTTTTTATCTAATTTTGATTTTTGGATTTAAAGTTATGGTGTTTTAAAAGTTTTTTTAGAGAGAGAAAGTAAAGTCAAATAAATTTTGAAAAGTGTAAAAGTAAAGTTGATTTTAAATTAAGTTTTTAAAATTTTAAAAAACAAACACTAACCAAACAAGCCCTAAGTTATTCAAATTTAGTTCGATTTTGTACCAAATCTGATGAAAATGCTTGAATGAGTGAAACTGTTCCTTTATTCTTATGAATGTCAAAGGAATATTAATGGAAGTACAAAAACGAGCCCATTAACTAATTTGGGCTAAAATCAAAATAAGAATTAACTATGAAAGTACAGTGGACCCATTTCAAATTAGTTTAGATGAGTGGATTTAATTGGAATTTCCAACTAAGAACAAAAAAAATGGAATTTCCCATATATATATATACACTTAGGGCGTGCTATATTTAACGAAGTATTTTTACCGTTTATTTTAATCGGGATCTATTATATGGACTGTTGGGGTATTGTAGCGAATCTAAAAACTGACTGACCAATCAAATCAAACCGATAAAAAACCGAAATTGAAATGAAAAAATCGAACAAAAACTAAATAGCTTGATTCAAGTTTGGGACAGACCATTACAAAACCAAACCAAATTAATTGCTATACAAGTAAATGACATCATTTTACATATATATATATATATATATATATTTTATTTTGTACTCTAATTCTGTTTCATCTCAGTCAATTTTTACACAACACAAATTGCTGTCTTTCGATAAATTATTAACGAGGTAACACTTCCTAGACCTAATAAATCTTTTTCATGCCATTCAATCCTTGTTTTCTATAAGATGATAATTTATAAAATAATCCAACATTATCATTTGACACGTGTATTTTATATTTCATCTTACTCAAAAGTATCTTTTATGTATCGCTAGTATTGACGTAGATATGGATGAGAACTACAAAATTTAATCATGGCAGAAGATTTATTTTATGTTGCTTTTAAATTTAAAAAAAAAAGTGGTATGAAAATCAAATGAACTAAAATTAAAAAGTTTGGTTCGAAGTTTAGATCTCGATAATTCAAAAATCAAACCGAAACAAAATCAACTTTTTAAATTTAATTAAATTCTGATTTTTATTTCTATCAATACCGAAAACAGCCTATGGATTGTACCCCAAGAATACCAATGGATCAATTTCAAAATTAGTTCACATGAGAGGTAACTATTGGACTTACCCAATATATTCACATTTTTCTTTTGGAAAAAAATAAAAAATGGCCGACAAGAAAGCAAAGTACTTGAGAGAATTGAGTATAAATGTTGAAAGTTGAGAACTTTGAGAAAGACAGTGGTAGCCGCACTACCAGACATATGGGTCCCACCACCATCACTCCCTCCTCCACCATCCACCCTAAAGATGACCCCCACCCCTCCCCTTTCCTCCCATTTCTTGTTCTTGCAATCTTGCTCCCCAAATCATTTACATTAAATTCTTTTCTCATTTAAACACAACAAAACAAACCCCTTCTTGTTCTAAAACCCTTCAATTCTAAGACAACCCACTTCTTTGCTTTACCATATGGAACCAACTTTAGGCCTATTGGGTGGTGGTGGTGGTGGTGGTGATGGTGGTGGAGGAAGAGGAGGAGGAGGAGGAGCAGAGGTGGATTCATACCAAAATGAGGCAGAGATAGAACTGGGTCTTGGGCTGAGCTTGAGTGGTAGTGGAGTGAAGGGTAAGAGTTTTTTTGGTAAAATTATGACGGCAAAAGACTTGTTGCCTAGTGGTGGTGGGTTTGCAGGGACTAAAAGAGGAGCTGCTGATTTTGTTGGTTCTCCTCCTGATCAGGTTGGAATTAAGGGATACTCTACTTCTGTTTCTGCTTCTGCTGCTGGTGTAAGGTTAGTTCAGTTTTGTTTCTATTCTGGTCTCTCTCTTTTTCTTTTCTTTTTCCTGTTTTTCAAATTTAATTATCCTCTTTTATTTTCCTGTTTTCTTCCCTTTTTTTTAATTTTTTTTTTTAAATATAATATGGGTTTTCGTGCTATTGTTCCCCCTAGTATGATTTGACTTTTGGGGAGATGATTTTTAACTTTCGTTTTAAACCTTGGATATTTAAAAGATTATAGGTTGAAATCTTGTTAGGTATAGTTTTATCCCTTCTCTGCTTGATCATATTTTTGTTGGCCCTCTGTGGTCCAGTGTGCGGCTTAAGCTTTTAGGATGTCTGTTAATCCTGACTCTGTCCGTTCGTTCATTGTGGTGTCTCTTCCCAACAACTTAAGGTTTTAAGATGTCTATTGCTTTTGTTTCTGTTTTGTGGGTTTTTTTTGGGTGTTGCATCTACTAGGTGTCTTTCACACTTGTTCTTTATTTTTGTTCACTTCATAGTTTTTGTTTGCCTCATTATTCATTAAGCTTCTAATTTCCACTTTGTTTAGCCTTTTTGATTTTATTTAATAATTTTTCATTTAACTTCTGAAGGATTAGATGGTGTTGCTTATTGTGGATGTTTTATGTTGTTTCACTAACTATTGTTTTGTGGTCATTGAGTTTAGTATGATTTAACTCACTTTCTTATCTCTAAGAGATTGACCGATAGGTACTTTTATAGATCGAAAGCTCTTGGGACTAGCCACCAAGCAGGGCTTTTGGCCCTGTCGTTTGGTGGCTTCTGCTAGGACCGGGCATAGTCAGGCCTACAAGTTCTGAACACCTCGAACTTAGGTTTTTTTTTTTTTTTTTTTTTTTTTTAAATAATTGAAAATATTAAAATCAATGTTCTTTACTATTCTTCTTGAATTAAGACAATGAGTTATAGTTCACATGGTACCATCACTTTACCCCTCCCAAGAATAGTGGCCAGGGTTCAAATCTCTTTGAAGGACACAGGACAGAGGAGGGACCTAGTTGTTTAGCTCATTTATCGGGCCGATCTTGGGATCTATCGGGTCTAGTGCAAAACTTGAAACAAACAGCCTTTTTCGCATGTACAAAATATTCCTTGCGCCTTGCATAAGTTATAAAAGTATTTATTGTAACAAGGGTCCTGCCCATCTTCCATAACCTTAGGACTGGTGGTGCTGCTTATTTATATTTCTTAATAAATTTCAGTGTAGTCCTTGACTAGAGTTTTTTATTTTTTCGGAAAGAAGTTGTTCTCTCTTTAATGGATTGGATTTTTCTTGATATATTTTGCATTTTGGCAGCAATCAAGTTGTGGGATGGCCACCTATAAAGACTTATAGGATGAACAGCTTGGTTAACCAAGCAAAAGCTGCAACTGATGACGAAGATAAGCGAGTGGGCGGGAACGAGAAAACTAACGATTCAAAGAAGAAAATCAACCATGGAAGCAACAAGAACGACTCCACCATTAAAGAAAGAGGACATCTCGGGTTTGTGAAGGTGAATATGGATGGACTGCCCATTGGAAGGAAAGTGGATTTGAATGCTCATGTTTGTTATGAAACTTTGGCCCAAACACTTGAGGATATGTTCCTTCGATCCCCAACAAACATCAATTCTTCTCGTAGGTTTCAAAACCCAAGTTTGATAATCTTTACAAGTTGAATTTATATTATGATTTGTTAACTTGACCTATTGCTTGACATTTTTTTGATATATTTGGTTCCAAAACCTGTGTTTGATAATCATTAAATGTCGAATTTAAATTGTGATGAGATAACTTTAACCAACCATTGCTTGACATTTTTTTTTATTTTTTTTTTATATATTTGGCTTTAAAACCCGTGTTTGATAATCTTTAGATGACGAATGTAAATGGTGATTAGCAGCTTTAACTATTGCTTGAGATGTTTTTGATACATTTTGGTTTGCATACTTGTTATTAAATTGTGAATGCTTGTTTTTGTGAAATTAGGATCAAATGGAGAGAAGCAACAAACAACACAACGCTCGAAGCTTTTGGATGGATCATCTGAGTTTGTGCTAACTTATGAAGATAAAGAGGGAGACTGGATGCTTGTTGGAGATGTTCCATGGGGGTATGCCACTTATGCTAGTATTTTACGTAGTTATGCTAATCACGGGGAGGAGAGAGTAAGATAAATAATGAACCAACGATAACTTAGGCCATCTCCAATATTTTTTTCATGACTCTATCTGGTATGTCAATATCATTCTAGAAAAGTTGTATATAGTCTAGTTGGCACCTTTTTTGGTATCCAAAAAAAAAACCTTATCTGTTGGTGTTTTCTATAAAGATTTACTCTGTCCTTACCAAAAATGTTCAACTTGCATCTTGTTTAATAGATCTTGTTGAATGCAAGTTACAATTAGTTATAAAAAATAGACTTGTAAAACAAAAGTCAAAATATTTCAAAGTTTGTGAAAAAGAAGTTAGGAGATAAAAAGGAGTTATATTTTTCTCTTCTGATACCAGATGGGTCGATTTGGGTGGGTCGAGGAGGGGACAGGGGTGGGATTTGAACCTAGGCACCCTGTGTGAATACTCACACTTTCAACCACTTGGACTCAAGTCTGGATCCAAAATAGTATTATGTTTTATAATTTTGTTTATATAGAATCACATCATATTCATATTGTCTGTGGGTGGGTTTAATGTAATACAAGAAAATGTCTCTTTGTATAGAAAAGATGGATCTATTGTTAGAGCAACGTAAATTTGTGAAAGAAATAGTTCAACTTTTTACAATAACAATATGCGTCGGTTCAAGTCATAAACTCATAATTGCTTTAGCAATAGGTGTAGCCAAGAAACCAAATACTTAAAATGCGAAAAGGCTTTACTCTTTCAATGTACTAAATTGAATATGTTCTAGTGCTTATATTTTTCCTCTTTACTTGATTCTTGTAGGATGTTCCTCAGCACTGTGAAAAGGCTTAGAATCATGAAAACTTCTGAAGCTAATGGACTTGGTATGTCCATGAAAATTTCAAATTCCATTTCCTTTCCTTCCTCTTCTTTTAATTTCCATTGAATTATTTTCCTTTCCCTTTCTAATTCAAACTATTCACTTATTTGCAGCTCCAAGATTTGAAGGGGGGAATGAGAGACAAAAGGGCAAACATATTTAGAACGAATTTCGTTCTACATTATTAATTTATGGTAAGTTGAAGATAACCCAATGTTTTAAAGGGAAATCGAAGCAAGTAAAGAAGTTGAAGGCTTGGAGAATTTCGAATTAGATTGATATTTTCGTGTTTGCATTTTTTTGTTATTCTCGCCGATTTTCTAGTTTTTGGCCCTACTATTTTCTCGTTAGCCGTATTTATTTATTTTTGATACTTATTTTGAATCTCCCCTCTATAGGTACACAACTCAAATATTTTGTTGATGCTACTTTCTCATAGGTGTAAATATGGGAATGCTTTATATCTAGAGCTTGAGTTTTCAGCAATCAACTGTGTGTTTGTGTAATTTTTTTTTTTTTGCTTTTGTTTTTCATAGTTATGTTAATGCTGTTTTCGTGATTGTATTTCTTAAGTTTGTGCTCATTTGTTATGCGCATTTGTATGATTCTATATTGGGCACGGTCTACTTTTCCTTTTCAAATGTTGATGGTGTTTTCGCGATTTTACCATAAGTTAGTGTTCATTTGTTATTGGATTCACATAATTTTAGTACTCTCTTTCTTGGGACATCTTAAATTAATAGTTTTAACTTTCTTTTGAAAATATAAATGTAACAATTGAAACAATGCAAAATAATTTATAATGTTGACCATGGAATAGCTTAAATTTAGTGTATTCTTAAAAATTAAAAAGTCGAATTGAAATTATTAATTTGAGATGGGAATATTATCTTGTAGCTTAAGCATTTGCATAATGACCACCTCTTATTAATTGATTAAAATGGAAGGGTTCTACCTTATTATTTGGAAGGGGAACACTAAACAACTCTGATAATAATGACAATGACCATAGCCAAAAAAAATGACATTATCAGACGTTTAACCCGACTTGATGAACTTTTTTTATTTTACCTAATCAGGACATAAAATCCCAATATGATTTCCGATTTGCATATTTTTTTCTTTTGAGAAGTAAATAAAATCACGATATATTATTATCTGCTAACGAGATCAACCATTTTGAGAACAAAGAATCCCAGATTTTCAAATCTGCAATGGAAAAAGCAAACTTGGCTATTTTATGGGCTACTGAATTTCCAGACCGGGGAGAAAAAAATGAACACAAAATTCCTTCACCTAGTCTCAAGTCTAATAAACTCAACAATAGAACCTAACTCATTTAATAAAATCTCCTCTAAATTAATTAAGTTAACTACCCTTTGAGCATCACTTTCGAACTCCACCGAAGAAAGATCCCGCGAAGATGCTTCTCTAACTACATAAAGAATAGCTAATACCTCTGCAATTTCAACGGAAACCCATCAAATCTTCTAGCCATAGCTAAAAAAAGAGAGCCATCATTGTCTCGACCCACCATTCCAATACTTCGACTTGCAACATCATTCGGAGCAGCAACGTCCACTATCCAGACTCAGTTTAAATAGAATTATTTTTTAAAAACATTTTTATCATACTATATAATTACAACAAATCTGAATAGGTCAAGATGAGGGACAATATATGAAATAGATCAAGTTTTTCAAAATAAAGTCACATTAGATTGGACACGAATTTAGGTCAACCACATTTTTGGCTAAGCAAGATTTGAGTTTGATCAAATCCGTCCCAAAACCCCAAAAAAAAAACGCATTGGCACTCTTAATTGTACAAGGTCTTTGTCAAGTTTTGTCTCTTTTAATTCTCTTTTTATTGGAACTTTATTCTGTCATCCAAATCAACCTTTTTCTTTTATTCTAACTTTATTTTGTCACCAAATCTTGCAAGAACAAAGCAAAAGCAAAACACCTCCTTTTTAACTTTACAATTTCACTTTCAACACTGGGCTTCCACTCCTTTTTTATTGTTCGTTAATTTTTTATTTTAAATTACACCTCCTTAGCAATAATTTTTTAATTAATTTCTTTTCAATACGTGTGATAGATAAGTCTGAAGAGGATCAATGGGAGGGAGGTGGGGATCGAATCCTATCACTAGCTTAGAAATATTATCATTTAACCACGTGATTGTTATTCCGTTTTTTTTTCTAATAAAGAGGACAAACTAATACTACTATTATTAAATTTCAAGTTTCACCTAGATTTGGGTTTGACCCCAAATGGTGTAACATGTGATATTTCAGTAGGGTGTCACAGTTCGATCTCCATTCTCTCCCCCACCACTCAGATCTATTACTGCTTGTAAAACAAAAACAAAAAAAAAAAAACAAAGTTCTACTCCCTTCCCTCAACTCCAATCTCAAGTTTTTCCATGTAATTATCGCTATGTATTATGAAGAAAAATAAATTAAAGAAAAGTAGAAAATAGCTAGTATATGTATTTTTTAACAATCGTGCCCATTACTACTCTTATAGCATTCAGTTTCCCTGTAATTTAAGTAAATTCAATTTACTTCCCTCATTTTCAAACATTTTTAACTTTCATATTTACTAGAAAGACCATAATTCCCCCAACAATTGACAATCTAGTCACAAGAAAACTGATTTTTTTGCTTAAATTCAGCTTTACATTAAAAAGTGGAGCTCATATAAAAGAGAGATGCGATACGTCCAAAATAAAATTCCAAAAGTAAGAATAATTGCATCTCAAAACACTAAATCAATTTCTCTCCCATATTCGTGGTTCATTTTCACTTGGACCACAACTCAACTTTTAAGACAATTGTTCTATTACACGGCATCTCTCGATCCGTACTAAAGCCAGCCCGAATTGAATTAGTTCACAAGTACAATTTGAGAAAAGTTTCACTCGATAAAACTTGAGAAAAATGCAACCCGGAATATATTCACCCATGATACCCCCTTAAGCACTCATTTGGTTCGAAGTTTTATTGCATCCATAAATTCTAAGTTGATAAATTTTCATTGTGTGTCTCTTATAGTTCATATCGAGAGTTTGAATCACAAATAATTAGACTCAAATTTTATATGTGAAATTACCATTTAAAGTTCTAAGAAAGTACAAAAAGCTAGAACCAAACGAATACACGCAATTGTCTCTTGTTCACTAACTTAACATTCACCCATGATGTTGTCGTTGAAGAACTTTTTTCCACTCAAGCACCCATAATGATCCCCAAAATAATGTGATTGCTGGTTGTTAGTGAACTTTATTGCTCTTTGGCTTTTTTATACCCAAAATAGGTCCCGCCTCCACATAAGTTTTTGTTTATGGCACACAGCTTACCTATAATTATTTTCGGGTACCCACAAAGGGGACCCTCCCCCCGTAGAAGGAGAGAGAGGGGGGGGGGGGGGTTGGTTTGGTTGTAGTTATTAGCTTGAGCACAACACTTACTTTTTTTCATAATACACGCAATACATAAAACCGGATTATTCAAGGAGGGAGAGGGTGATAGGGGTGGGGCTCGAGCTTAAACCCGCACCTTGTGTGAATACTAATACTTTTAGCTTAAGGAGAATGAATATTTTTACATGGACATAAATATTTTACATCAAAAAGCCGGTGTTAATTACTCATCTATTATGATAAATTGTGACAAAAAAATTTAACCAATAAGTAATGATCATATTTAATATGTGAAATATTTATTTTTATTTAAAATTATTGGTGATACAATTAAATTATTGTACTCCATGACCATAGAAGAGGGTTCCCCCCCCCCCCCCCCCCCTCCAAAATCCCCCTCACCCACCCACACACCCACCAAAAAAGGAATTAAAAAAAAAAAACAACCCAACGCACTTCAACCATTTCCTCCAAAAGTGGCATAAAAAGCTCGACCAATTCTATAAAGTTGTACAATTCTGTCAGAAAATCCAGACTGATACAAATAGTGAATGTTTCAGAGGTTCCGTACTAAATAGTTGGAGTGTTGTTTACTTTTATTATTTAAGGGGTATATGAAACCGAGCTATATAGTTGAAGTGGATTTAAGAAATTTATCTTAAAAAAACAATCAAATATTTGAGAGACTTCCACAGCTACAACTTAGGCTTTGTTTATTTTACAGAAGGGAAATTAATTTTTTTATTTTTTTTATAAAAGTGAGGAATTAAATTTTCTGTCAATTTTTTTTTTTTTTTGTGTTTGGTAAAGCATGTAAAGTATTTAGGTAAGGTTATTATTGTCCAAATTTTTTATAATAAATGCTTGAAAATCACATGAAAAAATCAACCCTATGTGTTTTGAGATGAATGGTTTTACCCCCTACTTTTCCCTCCATCGAGAAAGTGTTTATAGAATTTTTGCTTGCCAAACAAAAGAAAAATAAGACTTTCCTTTCCCGAGTACTTAAATCCGTGAAACAAACGAGAACTTACTTCAACTTTCTTATATAATCTTGTTTCTTCCAAAAGCTACTCCTAGCTAAGCTAGGGATGGCAAAAAAGGCCCGATAGTTTTTCGACCCAACCCTAATGAGTTGGTTATTTTTGGCTAACCGGCGTAAGTGTGGACTCTAGAATACAAATCTTGAGTTGGGTTTTGTCCCATAAATTTTTCTTTAAATACCCCTAGGCCTCGTTTGATTCGGGTATTAAAAAGTGGGATGGGATTATTAATACCACTTTTTTTATAATACCTTGTTTGATTCGCACAAATGTGCTGGGATTACTAATACCGGTACTAACTTAATACCACTCTTTGTGCTATAATTTAATACCAGGGGGGAGGTGGTATTGTTTATCCAGGATTAATAAAAATGAACCATATATTTTCAAAAATGCCACTCCTACTACTATATTATTATTATTTAAAAAAAATTTTAATTTTTTTTTCAATTTTTTTTTAAAACTTTTTTTAAAAAAAAAAATTAATTAAAATATTTTTTTAAAAAAAAAAAATTTAAATTTTTTTTCTTTTTTACAATTTTTTTTTTTAAATTTTTTTTTAAACAAATTTTTTAAAAAAAAAAAAATTGTTAGTCCAAAATATAATTCCGTATACAAGTTACAGAACCAAACATGGTATTAATATTAGCATGAGATATCCCAGTATTAATACTACATGAATCAAACAGGGTATTGGTATTAAATTAATACCATGATTAATAGTCCAGTACTATTAATACTGGTACTATTAATCCCACTGATCCTAATACCTGAATCAAACGAGGCCCTAGGGTATAATTACAACTAGTTAGGTAAGTTCAAACTCATGCATATAACAAAAGGGGCATTTTTGGAATTTTCAGATAAACCCAGTTCGGGTCAAACTCAAGTATGGGTCAACCATATTATTAGGCGGATTAGGTTTGAAGCATGCATGGCGGACCATGAAACTTCACCACCGGCACAAATACAACGACATGGTACACTAGGTACCCCCAGTCATGTTCGTAAAAAGAAATTCCTTAACACAATCAAGAGGATTCTCAAGAATAACAAGACCCTCATTTTGTAACCCTCCTACATTGGCAAGCATAACCGCACGCGCATTTCCTTCCCTCCACGTATATTGCACGGTACCATCAACAATTTTAAGCATACGCCTACACTCAATGATCATGACTCCGAACGGGTGATCTTCAATATCCGCGTTTGCAATCAGGTTCATGGCCGCTTGGGAATTAGTTTCAACAATAACCTTCTAATCTTTATCTTTGGCAATTTTCAATCCCTGGTGCATGCTCCATAGCTCCACTTCTGTAATCTTTGTATTGCCAATGAATCCATAATATCCAAGAATCCAGTTGTTTGTATCATCTCTAACGATCCCTCCATAGCCCACCCGCCCTTGCTTCATCTGCGCGCTATATCGTCAATGTTGATCTTCATATACCCTGCAGGAGGAAACTTCCAAATAACAAGGTTTAAGTCGGTGCTGGTGGTACTTACCGAATCCTTATTGAGGTCAAGAGCATTAGAGATTTCCTTAGCAAATTTTTTAGTTTGGGCAGCAGTAAATAAAGGTTCAGAGCCATTCAACCACAAGAGAAATAATGCTTGAAAATATGGGCGTTACATATGTAGAAAGCCTTCAATAAACAAGTGTTCTATTTTCGCTACTCCAAAGGACTACATCTCAAACAACAATAATCCGGTAAATACTTTCAAAAACACAACAAGATCCGGGTGTCTCAGGCCGACAAAAAATACTACTTGATCTACCTTCACAATTTCATAATTAACAAATGATGATGGGTGGCCTTAAAGCAGAAAGTCTCTTGTATCGTCGACAAAGTCAGTCAAGGCCAATATGCGCTGCGGCCGTTTATGCAGACGCTAAATAAATTTCGACTTCTTTGTGGCCTATGCGTCCAGGGAATTTCCTATTAGCATTGAGACACATATCTGCAATGATCACAAGAGTCAATAACTTCATATATCCATGCTAACGCGCGAGCTAGGGAGTTCGGTTCAAAGAGATTTAATTAAGAACCTTGTTACACTAATGACTAACCTGAAGGTACTTATAGGTAGTAGCATCAGCCGCGACAAACCCATTCTTTCCTCCGGCTTCAACAAACATGTCGCATGATGCCATCCTTTCTTCCATTTTTCGAATCGAAACTATCAAAACATGAGCAAAATGGCAACGTGATTAAGCAACTCGGGAAAAAAAATCCGAGTAATATCAAATTCTATTATTGATATTTCACCAAAAATCTACAAGGATGATCCTAATCTAAAGCATGAAATCTTCGCAATTATCTGGTAACAAAAAATCTAAAATTTGCGTGAATAACCTGTCACGCACCAAAATTTTGTCATGAACATTATATACAAATAATGAAAATATTATTACTTATCTAAATAATTTTGGCTAGAAAATTGGTTCGGAGGTTTAGGCAGCGGTTGAGAATACGGCTCCCTTTTGCATAATCATGTAGATAATTATATCAAAAAATTTATATCACTTTATTTAAAATTAAAAAACAAAAACAACAATTAAACCCAAAAAAAAAGATACAAGAAAAAGATAAGAAAAAATATTATATATATATATATATATATATTTGAGGGAGCCCAAAATAAAGATTTGGTTTGGGCTAAGAAAGTTGGGCCCAGCTCACAAAGAAGAAGGAATCAGAACCTAGAAAAGCCCTGGACCCATACGCGGAAGCACATGAGGGCAAGTGGGGGCGGTTTTGGAATTTTTTATTGTACATTGGATATTTTTTGAAAGAAAATATATATATAGGAATTTATGTGCATAAACTTATACTTGAAGGTAACCAAAGTGTAAGAGAACAAAACTATACATAGGGATCTTATTTTTCTTAAATGTTTATCAAGTTTATAAGAGGTGACCTCTTATAAACCCATCAATTTTTGCACAAAATTTTCATGTGGGACTTACTCATTTCATTCCATTTTTCTATCTCAAGTAACTCACTTTGGATGACAATTTCTCATTCACCCCATAATTATTTTGAGCAAACAAATATACGATTTTGATGTCCTCACGAAGGAAAATACGAATCTATAATAATATTTCACAACCGAGTGTGAGGTCCCACCGAAAATTACCCTCAAAATGACTCTAAAATGGTATTTTACCTATTTTTTCAACACTATCAAGGTAAATCATTTCTTATATATACTTTTTAATATTACGGATAATTAAATTTCTTAATTACTTATAAAATATTAGTTGTGATTCTTGATTAAATGCATAATATTATTAATACTATTATATTTGCATTATATTATTGTAATTTCTCGAAATTGTTCACATTCTCTATTTGAGTTGTATGAAATATTATTATTAATACTATTGTGTTTATGTTCAAATTTTAAAGTTTTAAATATATTTTTTTGTGTTTTGAATTTCGCTCCCAATTAGCCAGATTCCTGGCTCCGCCACTGCCTGGACCTCGAGTCTAGTATAACGAATATTGCAAAGTAAAGTTTATTCCGCAGAAGTGAAGAGAATACTGACATGGTCATCTCCGTCAATAGGAATAAGACTCATGTATAGGCCGACGTGGTCAAAGCTCCTCGTCGAGATAGGCGTCAAGACCAGTAACAAAGAGACAGTTGTAAAGTGCAAAGTTAGTTAGTTAATTAGTTATGAATAAAGAAATGGCCCACATGTAAAGGATTAAATTGGTGTCCAAGTTTTGCTCTTAATAGTCTTTTTACTATATACCTTTATGAGCATTGTAACCTAATTTTATACATACAAATAGAAAGAGAAAAATCATTAGGGGGGGGGGGGGATATTCATCTAGCTCTTACTTTGAGATAACTGCTTAAAGAGAAAAAGTTAATAGCTTATATCTTTTCCTATTTATTTATAAAGCAATACATACACACACAGAGAAAAATGAGGATGTACTGCCAGTAAAGAATAATAGCATCCAGAGGAACCTACCTACAAAAAAAATATGTTGTCGATTACCTTCTTCCACTCTTTTTCATACTGATTTTGTGGAGAACTCTTATTTAGTGGGTTGACCCAAATTTTTGGCGTGCAGGGGTTGGAAACGAAGAGAGAGGGAGAGAGATGAGGTGAAAAATAATATTTTAAGTTAAAGTTGTTTTTTTGCGCAATAGAAGCAGTGGGACTCATTGTTTTTCCCCTCAATTCATGCTAACTGAATTACCCGATTCGCACCTAAACGGTGCTCTATATAAGCATGCCTCTCGCAAACAAAATAATGCACTTTTTGTTGAATGCACTTTTTCCAAAGTTGTAAGATCTCTAAAATTTCTTCAACCTCTTCCACTCTTCCAATTTCTGAATAACCATCATTTTTCAATTATTTGCATTTTATAAGTGCAAACCTCAAAATATATGTATAAAAAAAAGTCATTGAAAAAATTGTTCTTCTTGCATTTCTAGTTGCAAATTCACTAATTAGATCATTATAATATATTTCCTCTAACATATTGTGTTCAATACTTAATAATGTAAGATCATTTAATCTTTGCTGAGACATAGTTGACTGCAAGTAAGATTTTAATACAACGAATGCAACTGTAACAAAAATGGTTGATTGTCAAAAATGTTAAAACGGGAGGGGGGGGCGGGGGGGGGGGGGGGGGGGGGGGGGGGGGGAAGAGATGAATTATTATTTTTAAAAAATTGGTAATTATCAAGAGGGTTAAAATGTTGGACTATTGGGGAATTAGAGAGATAGATTGTGTATTCGGAAGTGGAATAGTTTTTTTGGAAGATTAATCTATATATATATATAATACAACTAGTGTCAATACATCACACGGAGTTAATATATTATAAAACCTCTTTTATTGAATAGGTTATAGCATATAGGCCTTTATATTTCTTTCTTTGAATTTGTTCCTTTCGTGTATAATAAACAAAAAGTAGAACACTCAAATTTACACTATTATTTTTAATATAACTGGCCACTATTTAAGCCATGGACCTTGTGCAGCCGCCCACCCTGCACGCCTTCAAGGCCGCCCCTATTCGTGCCGGGTATAGAGCGTTCATAGATAGTCTCTCTCTCTCTCTCTCTCTCTCTCTCTCTCTCTCTTCCATGGTTCGGTAAGGTGACATTATGCCAAAGCAATTATACTTATTACTAGAGTAATGTACAACTTTAGAAAGATACAATACAAGTTCTCGATCAAATGATCAGTAGTATTATACTCTAACAAGGAAATAATTGTTTTGGCATATAAATACTTATATGCTATTTTAAATTAAATCTTTCAGTGAAATTTTATGAAAAATATCTACTCATTATATAAATATTTTCACCAAATTTTATGAAAAAAAATATATCCCTTAATTTAGCCCTCAAAATAGAACCCACGTGTCAAGAGAATTTAAATCAAATGGCCAAAAGGGAGTTGGTGAGGAGTGAAGTCCTATGTATACTCTCTCTCTATATCAAGTTGGCCTAGGTTCTCACTATTCTTTTCGGATGTTTCAAATTAAGAATCGCATTGCTTTTTTGAGACATAACTGTTAGATTAACATTTTGATAACCTTCTCACCTACTTGATTATACATTTAGAAAAAGTGGGACCATAGCTTTTGGACTCTAAAAATGCATTTATCTAATGAAAATTTTGAGCTCACATTAGAATTCAGCCCAACTTGAATTGGTCCACAAATACAACCATGTAAATCTTTGGTTCCATGAAACTCGCGAAAAAGGAACAGGGAGAATGTGTTAGCATGCGTAATCATTGCTTGTTCACAAACTTAACATTCATTCATCATAAGATTTATTTTATTTTAAAAGAAAGATCCAAATCTCTTATATTTTACAATTTACCAATAATCAAGAAAGGAAAAGAATAAGCCTAAATCCTAATACTACATGTGAGATTTAAACTCGTGTGAAACTAAACTTGAGAGCACACCTTTTCCAACTAAGCCACCCATCAGTAAACATTTTGTGCTATAACTTTTGTCCACTCAAGCACCCATATAATCCCCTACTTTCTTTTTGTTTTATTTTTGTCTGTCTATATCATGGGTGTCTGGTCCAACTTCCGTACACCTCGACTAATCCCCTTCGCGAAAGGTGTCAACTGCCCCTACAAAAATTTGGTTGGTAGTGAACTTCATTGCTCTTCGGCTTTTGTAGGGCCAAAATAGGGCCCCTCCAGAATTGTTTGTTTATGGCACACAGCTGAGCTATAATTATTGTTCTTTGGAACACATACTGCCCACTAAAAATATGGCCCTCCTTCCTTATCTTGTGCAAGTAGGGGCACCCATTTCCAACTCTTTTTTTCCCCTTCTGCTGAACTGAATTCTTATGCAGCTTGAGCAGAACACTTGCTATTTCTCTTTTTATACAGACGACAGATAAATCCAGGTGGGTCAACAACGGAGAGGGCAGTGCTCAGAATCTGGGCAACCTAAAAACTCAGGCTTTCAGCTTGACCAGAATACTTATAAATAGTGAATAGTCAGACTTTCCCAACAGGCCAACAGTACTATATTCACAAGATCAAGCGAGGTTGCATCTCCATCAGCGGCAATTTCGTTTCCCTTCGAGGGATTGTTGGAAAAGACTTCCTCTAATTATGCAGCCAAATTACATTTCTTGAAAGGGCCAAGTGAAAATGAGCTATATAAGATTCAAGTAAATTTACCTCTAAAAGCATGCAAAGATTGTGAAACTCTTCCCGCAGGCTACAACACTAATTATATCATTACGATATAATTCGGTTTCTTCCCATAAGCTGCTTCCAACAGGTTTTCGACCCGACCCTAGCGGGCCAGTGATTTCTTAATCGTGGCAACTGGCAAGCATGGAGTTTAAAATACAAATCTAGGCCGGGGTTTAAGTTCCCAGAAGTTTGGTGAGTCTGACCCAGCCTGCCCCGAATATGATGGCTTTTCTCTTAAGTCCAGTAGCATAGAATTACAACAGATTGGGGCAAGGTGGGTTCGGGTTTTTCAGAGTGAACCCACTTCAGGTCAAGTAAAGTGAGCAAGGTTCAGGTTGGAAAAAACCCGTCTCAAATGTTGCAACCATACCAGAATTAACATAATAAAAGGTAAAAATTATAACCACTATAACAGTGCTCCGTGTGGGTTCCTTGTGCGTGCTGAACAAAGCCATGTGATGGGCTAATATGAAACTTCACCACTGGGCGTATATGAAATTTCACCATTGGCTCTATTGCAATGATGTGGTACACCAAGTATACCCAAATATTTCTTCGTACAAAAAAGTACAATTCAATCAACCACAGGAAATAATACTCAAAAAGCTCGGCATTTATTGAACGCCTTTAATAAACAAGTGCTCTCTTTCAGTACTGCGAAGGACTACATTATCTCAAACAACATTAGTCAGGCAAATACATTCGAAACCATCAAAACATAAACAAGATTCGGGTTTATCAGGTCGACAGATGATTATACTAGATCTGCCTTCATAATTTTGAAATTGAAACAGCACCTAATATATATCGATAATTAACAAGTGGGTGACCAGTGGCCTTACTGCAAAAAGTCTCTGGGATCGGTGACAAAGCCAGTCAAAGCCGACGCTGCGGCCGTGTATGGAGACGCTAGATAAATTTCACCTTCTTTGTGGCCCATGCGTCCCGGGAAGTTCCTATTAGTGGTTGAGACGCATACCTGCAATTGACACAAAATCAATAACTATACTAAGATTGTGCCTGGTTCGTCAAGAACTCAATTCAGTGTAAAATTTTTCGATGTAAATAGTTTGTTTGGTCAGCAGTGGCGGTAGGTGGTAAATCGATTGCACTGGAGTGCAGTTACTTTGCATCAAAATTTGGAAAACAATGTAAAAGTAAAACACACATTACCATACCAAACTAGTGTGTCCACCCCCCCCCCCCCCCCTCCTTTTTCTCTTCTTTTCCCCTCTTCTAGGCTAGCAACAGGTTAATGTAATGGCTATGAACACCCTTTTCCTTTGCAAACGAGATCAAGAAATGAAAACAATTGACAATACAACATGATTTGAGTATAAGAAAGAAAATTTCCATCTGAAAACCCGCATTAGCTAGCTTCTTTTAATGATGATCTTGTCATGTCTTAGTTTACAAGATGCTCAAGAATCTAGATTTTCCATATTTAAATGGAGCTTGATTTCATTAATTTCCAGGGTATCCGTTTTCTAGGTACAGATTTGTTTTAGCCTAGTTTTTCTTTTTTCTTGTTCCATGGAATCGAAAATCCACCTCTTCAAAGCTTTTGTTTTCCATTTGTGGGGGGGGGGGGGGGGGGGGGGGGTTGTTTTTTTAAATAATTCCCAGGAATTAACGTCTTCCATGTAAATCAATCCAACACACCCTTATTTCTTCTAGTGTAGGTGCTTGGTCGTCAGAGCAGAAGCCAATTCTGCTTCCCCTTGAGGATTTAGTGAGCTTCATATTTATCTAATATTTCTTTTGCAGATAAATGTCCAAGTCTCTTCCTTTTCTACAACCTAGTCAAGTGAAAGAGAGAGAGAGAGAGAGAGAGAGAGAGAGAGAGAGGCAGAATTGAATCCATAGCCTCCCAACTGCGAGCTACATTATATTTCGTTCACAACTTCATAATAGAAAGAACCCACCCCCCCCCCCCCCCTTCTTCTCCAAAGAGAGAGAGAATCCGTATGCACCAAGACACTAAATACATTGCTTTTCCATATAGTATAGGAGATTCTACGCCCTTAGACATACAAACTTTAAGAATTTTAAGAAAAAGGAATTTAAGTTCCTTTTTTAGTCACTAAATGGAGGCAACAGACTTTAAAATTCCATTCATTTATTCAACGGGTCTGGCAAGTTCATCCTGGACAAGGTAAGACACCACCAAGGTAGGACACCACCAATACCTAATAAATTTGAGTTGATTTCGTCCCATGTCACGAATTGCCATCTCCATATAGGAAGTGGCCATTAACAAAATATCTAGTAAACTAATGATAATCAATGTGTGCTCCCCTACAATACATATATGGTTCCTATCTTTATATATAAAGCCAATACACATTTCGACTGCTTTTGATTTCCATGTTTTTTCCAGAAATCTTCTTTTCCAAAATAAGGTTAAAACAAGATTCAAACCCTCTGTACTAAGAAATTTAATCATACATTTAACCACCACGCCACTCACAATTTTTGTTGATTAGTTTGTTCAAATTAAATTTATACGAGTTGTGCACGCATAGCATGTGCAGGTAAGCTACTACACATATAATTATATATATATATAAACTTGCCTGAGGTTCATTCAAGCGTGCATAAGTGTCTTTAGGGCCGCCCAAACAAGCACCGCAACTAGGACTAGCAGGGGTATCACATCCAGCTTCTTCGAAAATCTGGGAGCAAGTCTTTCCACCAGATCCTGGAACAGGGAGGCTATATACGTCCATCCACACCTGAAATATTTATCAAATGAAGCAAACTCTAATCTACTTGATCAATATTTTTCCAATCCTCAGTAAAATATTTATATTTGAAAAAATAAAATTTTAGCAGCACAAGACATAGCATTTCAAACCTTTTGAGTAGCCGGGACAAGGAATGTGGGTACTTTGACCTTTGTGCCCTGCACACCACACAGTTAATACATAATTAAATATCTAATTAAAGATGTTTGTGTGCACAAGGTGGCTCTTAAAAGGGCGCCCTTCTTTTAAGCAATTTATAGACTTACACTTTTGAGGGGTTAAATGGCCGAATTTTTTCGATCTACCATCGTCTCATATTAAAAAAAAATGGCTGAATTTTTTCATGAAATTGGTAAAGATGATGATCTCCACGGTGAGTAGATCATCTCCCCAGGTTTCATTAAAAAATTCAACTATGTAGTTGGTGAGATGATCATCCTCATTATCAAAAGCCAAAAACTCAATTTTCGTTACACCCATTTGTAGATTGGTCCGTACCAGAAATGGACCCTATATTTATATTTGTATTTATATTTATATACATGTACATGCTAGATAAGCCCCCTCTATATTATGTATTTTAGTTGTATTTTAGAAGAAACATGCACCCTCCATTTCAGATTAGGAGTCCATTTTTTTTTTTGAGACATAATCAATGTATCAAATCTCACAATACAAAACAAGTTTTGTTCTCAACCATTGATTAATGATTACGTTGAAATTACTGTATCCATAGAAGATAGTGAAAGTCAAACTGGACTCTTTATTCAAGGCGGAGGGAGTATATAACTAATAGTTGCAAATTGGAGATACAATTTTTCACGTGGACCATTTATGTTGGGTGACGCAGTGTATGTGTGGCCATTGGGCCTTTGATTTGTGTTATAACCTTGCTCTGATACCATGTTAGGAACCATCTCACCCAAAAGCTTAAGCTGTTAGGAGAAGGAACCACAATGAATATCATGCTTAACACCGTCATGACCAGTTTGAAATATAAACGGGATTAGGTGCGTTTATGTGTCAGGCTGGACCAGAGTACCAGGGTATTGTACCCCTAAGACCAAGTGACCTGCTAACAGGTGGCTCCCCGTGGTTTGAAAAAGAGGGCAGGGAGAATAAAATAAAAAAGGGAAATACCCAAACAATAGAAAATAAAAGATTGCGTGTGATTCCTAGTTAATATTGCTACAAGATAGTTTGGATTAGCAAGAAATGGTAACAGTTTGTACTCATAGGGTACGTATTGCAATATTTTTCATTATATAGAAGTCAACTGCACATTAGTGCCTCGGCAGTTATGACACCAAATTCCGGATTTCCAATTTTGCCTCTTATCATCTTTTCCCCCCTAAAAACAAGAGTTTATGTAGGTTACAAGTGTAATTTATATAACTAAACTACTACTCGTTCTTTAATGTTTTATGACTTTAAATCAAACAATGCACGTGCACAGGAAAAAACATTCACACGCATTGTTGTATATCTAGTATATACAGCTCACACTATCATTCTAATCCCGATAAAAAACTGAGAAAAAAGATTTAAATTTTGGCACAAAAAGAAACAGAACTACACTGGAAGGGGAAAAATGTAAAAAAGCAATTGAGATATTTCAGGTCTTACAGAAGCTAAGAAAACTTTGGCTGCCGCCATGAAATCCTCAGTTTTTCCACCGGTACAAGATCCAATATATACTCTGTCAATTTTCACATCTTTGCATTCTCTAGCTAAGGCGCGATTATCGGGAGAATGAGGCTGCACAAAGTGTATATACATTGAATATAAAAGCAACCAATCTTTGAACATTAAAATCATACAGCAAAAAAGATTTAGCACGCAGTAATTAATGATGCTCAAAAACAGTTTGAGAATCTCTATGAAAATTATAAGGGGGGGTGGGAAAGGGATCTATTTTCCTTAGGTGCCAATGCTAATGATCAAAACTCACCTTTGCCACCAATGGCTCCAGCTTTGAGACATCAAATCTGTACTCCTGAACAAATCTGAAGGAAAAAAACAATATTATCAACAGTTGAGACTTTATTTTTAAAGCAAAACAACTATGTATATACGGGTGTTGAAAAAGCATAAGATGGAAGCATTTCCTTTCAATACAATAACACAGAGAGATGAAAATATTTCGGGTCCAGGGTTATAAACTTATAATGGTTAGTGTTTTAATAGGTTGAACCCAACCCATTACTTCAACGGGTCTAAACGGGTTGGGTTCTAAATGAATTGGATTATAATGGTTGGTTGGCTGTTTCTATTTTTTGTCACCACTCACCACCACCATCACACACTCATTCTCCCTCTCATATAGGCGACCCCTATTTTGAAAAATTTCGAAATAATTATTTTATAAACTAGCCAAGTAGGATATAAATTGCAACTCATATATACCTGGCTTGATCATCACTATAAACTGGCTCAAAGGGCAGGGATGTTTTGCCCTGCATTAAGCAAAGAGAAAGAAATTTCCTTAGCCGTACAAACTAGTTGAAATGTAAGCACAAAATTACTCAATTCTTTCTTCTCAAAAACAAAAATGCAGGTCTGTAACAACGTATACATAGAGTATATTAACAAGATAACAAGAGAGCGGGGTTCAAAGACATTTTAAGTTGTCATGCTAATGACTAACCTCAAGGTACTTATAGGTAGTAGCATCAGCCGGAACAATCCCATTCTTTCCTCCAGCTTCAACAACCATGTTGCATAATGTCATCCTTTCTTCCATCTTTCAAAGCATAGAGGATTGAAATAATCAAAACACGAGCCAAATGCCAACATTATTAAACCAGGGTTGCTTGCATGTCGGGTTGGTTTTTATCAATTGGTTGGTTCTGGTCAGTTTGGGACATGGTTCTCTACTCGAGTAGGTTACAGAATATAGATAGGGTTTCACTTTTGGTTTTACTTCACTCTTTTACTTTATTTCTTTTAATAGTTCCTCTTTAACCCTTTTATCTTAAATAGTTCACTCGTTTACCATTTTTTTTCAGAACAGTTCACTCTATTACTTTCTTTTTCTTTTTTTTTTAAAAAGGAAAGTCTAAGTCTCTTCCCTTTAAAAAACTAAGAACTCTCCGTACCCCGGATGAGACTCAAAACCGGGATCTCCAGATCCGGGTGGGAGCCTTTACTTTTACCGTTGTTTAAGATATATTCCAGTACATTGTTCTTTAGAATAAAACCTTGCATACACATGCTCTACACCAATAAAAGCAGGACATGTGTAAATCTCGGTTCGGTTCGGTTTTATATGTGTTGAAGCCGACAACCCAAATCCGACATCATTGCTCCATTTTTCCTACCAAACCAAGTCATGCACTTCAAAGAAACATGCTGAGTAATATCAAATTCTTCCATTGAAAGAGTAATTTGAACTTACAGTTAAGCTTTCAACGGTAGAGCCAACAAACTCCATTGCTTTATATGTGGCACCAGAGACGGAGATTTCACCAATAATCTGCAATTTGAAAAATTTTGTGAATAAAACAAAAAAGTTGAAGTTTTCTCGATCTATTCAAATACCAATAAACCAAACCGACTAACAAAATTTTGAGGCTCGTCAATCCGTAATATGAGAACAAAACCATATAAAAAATTTGCCGTACAATATTTCATAACAATAATACAAGGGAAGTAATGCCTCAGGATCTAGATAAACTTACTTGTAAAATCAAATCCTTTGCAAGCAAATAGTTGGGCATTTCACCATCCAATACAAACCTCAAAGTTGGAGGCACCTGTAATTACACGCCAACACGAAATTCTAAACAATTTTGACACTAACATGTGGACTATAACATATATATTTAATAAATCAACTAGTCATGTAAAATAAATAAAAAAGTGAATCACGCGTGAAATGGTTACAATACTGTTGGAGAATGTATGACTCAAGCTTTAAGCAAGTAAACCTCCAATTTGACAAATACAAAGAAATGGTAGTTGTTAAAATGGCTAAAAATTTATGTAACTGGTTGACAAAGATCAGACAACATATACGAGAAATTACAAACCTTAAGCAAAAGCTTTCCAGCGCCCAATACAAAACCTGCATCAGTGTTGCCGATTCCAGAAGCAAATTGGCCAAATGCTCCGGCAGTACATGTGTGGGAGTCTGTACCTAACAGAACCTGGAGGCCCAGGTGACGGTGAGCGTTTATCTAGAAATTAAAATATACCAAATATATATGTATATATATAGCTACGGGAAGGATCTGACACAAACAGTCCATATAAAGATGGCCATCTAAACACAATTTTTTGTTGGCAAAACAATGGGTGAAGTTTTTAGCAACAAAAATTTGTCACTAAAGGGACAATCCGTACACGGATGGTCCATATGTGATCAAGACCCGTATAATGTTAAAGTTTCCATTAGTAATTCAACAATACTGATATATAGGAAATAAACACCTCTCCAGGTCTGCAGTGACCTTCTTGTGCAAGAGCAACATGGCATACACCTTTATAATCTGGATTAGCCTGTAAATTCATTGATTTAAACTTCGAGTCAATTAACAGAAACATGAAAAAATCAAGAAAAGATTTATCAAGATATTAGGAGTTGGCAACAGTAAAGACGGGGAGACTACCTTGAAATTTCCAAGATCTTTAATATCATAAAAGTACTTAATATTTTGTTCAGTGCAGAAATCCCTCAAGATATCCACATTTCGATTTGCTCGTTCATCGGTCGTGAATATGTAGTGGTCAGGTATAACAACAATTTTCTCGCGGTCCCAAACCTGTAAGTTTGAGCAAAGAAATAGCCACATAAATTAGACGAAAGATTGAGGTTTATTACAAGAGAAAAGAATATGGAACTCACTTATCAATTATTTATGTCCTAAAGATTATATTAACATTCAAGAACATAAACTGATAAAATTGGAACTCAACAATAAAAGTTCTCAAAAGAACATTTGGCAAGAATTTGTAGCCACTAGCCACAATGGTCTGGCAGTAGGGTCCTTATTTCTAACTAAGGCTGTGTTTGATTCATTGTAAATGCTGCGGGAAGGTTTGGTTCGCAAGGAAAATATAAGACAGTGTATTCGATTGGCATAGAAAATGAAAACACAGTAATTTACTTTTACACTGTTTACACTCTAAAAAATGGTGGAGTTGATTTTTATCATTTATGATACCAGCCAAACAGCCACAAAACAATTCATTTGCACGAAAACTCATCACATGTAAAACAATTTCCATTGTATTGAGTTTTCAACAAACCAAGCACAGCCTAAAGGTAAGTATCCAAACACGCGGTGTACGTGTTTCAGGTGAGAATTTTGTTTGTATAGCAACCATATGTTAATTGGTATTTGTATATGCCAACAAAAATCACTTTTACTTTTTAGTTATTTAATAATTACACTCCCCCCGCCTCAAAGTGATATACTGATAGTCTTACTTTTCTTTTTGGTATGTCTCAAATTGATAGTTCCATTTCCTTTTGGGGACATAATCAATTACCAAATTTCACAATAGAAAATAAGTTGTATGCGTAACCGTTGATTAGATTAGTGTTTCCTTAAAAAGTACAAAAGTCGAAATGGAATTATCAATTTGACTCAAAGAGGGTATTATTTTTGCCTATGCAAACGGTTCCTTGGGTGGGTGCAAGAAAGCTACACTCAGGGTTTAAGGATTATAATGAGAGAGAAATTCAGAGCGTCTAATTGTGGAGGTGAGTGTAAGAGTTCAATGCAGGTTCTTCACTCTGTAATCTCAATAGAAAAATTACATCACTAAGTTTTTGCATGCATAAAGAAAATCACAACTTAGTACTCCCACCAAACCAAATTAAGGGTCACTATTCCTTTTTAGGATGCCCCAAATTCATTTTTCTTTTTGGGACATAATCAACATACGAAATCCCAAGATACCAAACAAGTTTTGTTCTCAACCATTGATGAGGTTGAATTAGTATGTTCTTAAAAAGTGTTAACGTCAAACTGGGCTTTTAATGTGGGACAGATGGGGGACTATTGTTCATTGATTGCTTTGTGGTAAGTATCTCAATTCTCAAATAAGAATTGCATAGTAAAATTATGAACCCAACAATGAAGTGGAGAACACTTAATCTAAATGTATTGAATTTCAATATAAATGTCGCATCAATATTTTTGACAAATTCTATGACGTCATTTAATCGCGGACTATTAATTAACTACATCAATAAAATAAGGGAGAATGGTTTTTGAATCCTCAAAATATATAAGGGATGAAAGATTAGATGGTAAAGATTGCAACATGCATTTGCAAGGTGGATGGTACCTTTTGCATAGGTTACTACTACTAATAGTTAATATGAACCCAATTCTTTCTGACACTAATACTAAAGCCAAACCTTTTCTTTCAATTTGTGGTCCTTAAGATTTTCCCTAATGGTACACTTTAACATTTCCCAACATAAAAGTAGTAAATATCAAAATTGCTTCATTGAGTAAAAATACAAAACAGAAGACCATATTCATAAAAAGTGAGCTAATCAAAATTGTTGATACCTTAGCATTCTCCCCAAATTCTCTCTTGAAAATTCCCATGGCACCAGGGCCACAAACATCATGGGTCATCAAGATATCAACATTAACCCAAACATTATCACCCGGGCTCAACTGGGTTTTCTCAGAAGCCCTAGAAAATATTTTCTCAGTCATAGTCATTGCTTTCTTGACCTAAACAAAATCCATCCAAGAAAAACACAAAAGTCAAATCCAAAATACAGCAAATTATGAAAACCCAATTGCACAAAACAACAATTGAATAGCATAAAAACAAAACCCTACTGATCCAGTGGTGGATGGCTTGCGTTCAGACTGTTGTGGGGCCATGACCGAAACAATTTTCTTGGAAACATTTTTCTTGGGATTTTTCTGAATGGAGAAAAGTGAGGATTGTCCAGAGAAAGCAGAGAGACCCAAATCCTGGGGAAATAGCAGAGATGGGTTAGAGAGATTTCCTACGAAAATTAAGGAAATTAATATACATATATATATATATATATATATATATATGTGAAATGTTTTGATTAAGGGGTTAGTTACCTGTTTGATAAAAGGAGTGGAGCTAGAAGCTATAGCAGAGGAGGCCATTGATTGATGGAATTAATTGGATCCGGGTGTGTTGAATTTGTAAAGAACACTGTTGTCTTTTTCTCTGTTTGTGAAATTGGGAAGAAAATGTGGGAGTCAGTGAGTGAGCGAGTTTGGGGAAATATATAAGAAGTGGTTGGTGGCGGCTTAAGAGGTAGATTCTTTCCTGGTATGTGCCTGCCACAGATTTCAGTCATATATTTCAATTCTCATTTTTTCTACTCCAAAATTTTTTATTTTTATTTTTTTTCGGGAAAGACAACCTTAATTTATAATTTTAGTATTTATAAACACATAAATTAATTTTAAATTTTGAAAGTATACCCGTTCATGGTCTTGTAATTTAGTGGTACTCTCTCTAATCTTGTTTCAGGGATGTCACATGTTCAAAATCTATAGACATAGTATTCGAACGTAATAAAGTGATTTGTCCATCATTTGTGGGTGATCGGTGATATGTCCACCTCTTAGAACTTAATAAAGTGGTTGTCCACCATTTGCGGGCGGGTAGTTGGTAATATATCCACCTCTTATATTGGTAGTTGTTAATCATGCATATGTTGAAACTACTCTCTCAGTTAAAACTTACTTATTTGAATTATGTAATTTATAGCATAGATAAGGCGACAAAATTATATATCTTATTCCATATAATTCCCTATGATATAAATGATTAATCAATATAAAATTATAAAACTACACCACTAATTCAAGCACCCTAAATTCACTTAGAATCAAAATCTTCATATGTTGTCACCATCTCACTCCACATAGAGCCTCTTAATAAAGAAACCTTTGAATTAAAAAAAATATACTTTCTCATTACAACTATACTAAAAAAGTAAGGGCCATCAACATATATATTTTATTATTTATTTTTCTAATTTAATGAAAATGATAAACATGTTCTTTATTTCTTAATTCATTTAGTTCATTCATTTGATATGATTTTCCCCAATACCACAATATCAAACTATGTACATTGACCTAACTATATCCCTAATTCAAAAAAAGATAAACTTAATCATATCACTCATTTGCTAAGAAAATGAGTAAATAAGTATTTAATTGTAGAGAGAGAATATGCATAGAGAAAGAAGAAGAAGAAGAAGAAGAAGAAGAAGAAGAAAGCCGGGGATTTTTCTAAGAGTTGTTGTAAAGAGAATTATTTTTCTTTTTCTTTTTCTTTTTCTTTTTAATTTTATTAGGGTGCTCTTTCAAAATTAAAAATTAAATTTGGATGCTTATAAAATGGGCATTAAAACAAGAAATTAAATGTGCCTTGACCGACACCCATATTTTTTTGGTCACATGAATAGCTTTCATACACTTGGATTAATTCTCACTTGCAATTTGTGACTATCATTGGCTAAGTATTATTTTGACAATCCCAAAAATCGACTTGAGGAGCAAATCCAATCAAGCCCAAGATTGTCCCAATCAGTGGCGAAGCTAGTAATTTTATTCAGGAGGGGTCGAAATTAATAGGTTTTTAAGAATTTTTTGCATATACTGTAATAAGGCCAAAATCAAAATATTATATTTAAATATTTAACATCATATACGTCAAAAATCAAAGTCACATATTTAGTTACAATATTCCCATTCAAGTTTTCTTATTTTGAAAACACTAAATCATATCTTTATTGTTAATAGCTTTAAAAACATCTTCCTTAATATATGTAACAAAGAAATTATTCATGAGATCATCTCCTAACTGATTCCGAAGATTGGGGTAATTTGATAATTGAGAGCCGCAAATAAAAATTTTAAAAAAATAATAAAAAGTCACAAATAAAGACCATATAACAATAAACAAACATACCTAATAAAAAAAGAGAACTGTTATAAATAAATAATATATTTTTATCTTTTAAATTTAATACTAATCTATAAATACACACTTCCCCCCCCCCCCCCCCCAAAAAAAAAAAAAAAAAAAAAAAAAAAAAACTTTTACGGTCTATTACACATCCAGCCCTCATGCGCCCCTCCCTGCCGCAGAAAGGTTCGCTACTCAAATTGCAAAACCCACCCCTGCACTTCTGCAAACATCGCATCGCTCCCCTCAAACTTCCCATATTTAGCAAAAAGGCCCGATATTCCAAGTGGGGCGGTGGTCCCCCCAGTCCTCATGACCCTCCGCCCCTGGTCCCAATGATAACTTTGTACCACTAGACCATGAGCTTTGGTTTTCTATTTCAAATTATAAATGTCTGCATCTCCTTGTTCTTTTTTTCTTATTTTCTCTAACAAGTGTTCAGGATGATTTTTGCACATTTTAATTTATTAAAGCTCACATCATAGCACAAATCCTGGTGACCAAGAATTTTTGCAACTATTGAAACTCGACCCAGAAAACTTTTAGTCAAAGTCAAAAGAAATCCTAATACTACTATCCATTGTGTTACTTCTAGTAATTTAAATGTCCGTATATCCATATTCATTTCTTATTTGTTCCCTAAATTAAAAATAACAGTTTTCTATTTTGGAAAGTAGGTATTAATTAATGTTGCACATTTTATAATAATAAGTACTCATTGCCTCATATCAATAATTTTTTTCTTGAGAACTTCTTTTTTTCTAAATGTCATAATTAATTTGCAAAATTTTATAACAAAAAATATGAATATATATTATTACCGTTGACTAAGTTGAAAATCAATTTTAAAATAAAACTATTAATATGAAATGAGATTAAGAGAGTAAATTATGTTTTGTAGAGTAACTGGCTTTGCGTGAAGCGTTTTATAAGGTGACTAGTAGAGGTTTGAATTTTGTGGGGGGTTTGCGAGTGATTCATTCCGTGTTATTCAATTAATTAATGATTTCATTATTGAGTTCAGTTTTATTTTTAGGGACCTGTAAATTTTATCACTTATTTTTACTGGATACATTAAATATGTTGTATCTTGTGAATGCACAATCTATGTAATATACCCGGTAAAAATAGGTGATAAAATTTATAGGTAAGTGTAGTATTGCTCTTATTTTTAAGCATGTGTAGCTCACTCAATAGCTAACTCTGCTTTGTTTGTTAGTGATTCCGAAATCTCAGAATTTTTGTTCTCATAATTGATATCATTTTTAGTTAGTAGTGATAAAGTTTGAACTTTTCTCTTTAAAAAAATATTGTGATAAATATCAAACGTGTTTTAAGATAAAATAATAAACCATTACCAAAACAATGTCTTTCGCTATCTTTCTCTATCAATAAGAAAACTTGCATTAATAATTACTCATTTGAATGATTGAAAGAATGAAAGGAAAAGAAATGAAATGAGAAAGATTAATAATCACTCATTTCTCTATTGCTTTCATCAAACACATACCTTTTCTCCTTTCATATAGAAGAGAAATCCTTTCATTAGTCCCTAATATTTAAATTTTTATTTAAATGTACATTGTTTTGGGTTCGAGTATCATGGATTGACATGGAGGAGAGTAGATCTAAATTCTCGGGATGGTTTTCCCTTTTCATATTTTTAAAAATTTGTTAGTGTTAGTTAGTGTTATGATTTTGATTTTCGATGGCTAGCTGGTCGTCATTTAATCAAGTTGTTTAGGACACCTACCTTTGATATCCCTGCACTCTCAAGTTTTAACTTAAGTTGTAAGTCCATTGTTGTAGTTAGTCATAGTCTAGCCTTACAAAATTGTTCAAGCTAAAAGTCGTATGTCATAATGTTCTTAGATTATCAATGAAGTTTTTCACCATTATACCAAAACACGCGAATTGTCACGATTTATATTTGTGACAAAAACAGGCAATCATTCGTCATGGTAATAACCATGACAAAAACATTATGCTCTTTGTCAAGGTTTACGAGCGTGCTATATTTCACTTTAAGGTTTCTATTTGAACCAGACTTGTCATGGTTCAAAACTGAGAAAATATTTTACTGTGTAACCTTATTGTCACAGTTTTTGACCGTGACAAAGTTTCTCATAATTTTTTAAAAAAATAAAATTGAATTTCCAAATTTTCTAATTCATTATACAATATATACCCACAACAATTAAAAAAAATCCCAACAACAATATTTAATTTGTTAGAGATCTATAACACTATTTCAACAACATGCATTTCATTAGGGATGGAAATGAGTCGGGTATAGGGCGGGGTTGGCCAATACCAAACCCAACTTGCACAGATAATAGCCCGCCTCAAACTCAAGACGGGTTTTTTAACCCACCCCGTAGGAATACTTGGAGGCCCGAACCCGTCCTGCCCCAAATTAGATCACAATTAGATCACACATGTTGTGTTTTTATAAAACAATAAGCTAAAAGTCAACAAAAGTCCCAAATTCAAGCTAAATTCAAACATTAAAACAACAGCCAAATTCATGATACAAACATCATACAACAATTCTACAATTCAAACATTAAATAAATACCAAATTCAATTATTCAAACATCAAAATCTCCAAATTAAAACAATGTAAAGTCGATCATCTACTTCTCAAACCTTCCGAGGCAAAGAGCTTTTTCATTTTTCAACCTAAATAAATAATAACAAATATAAGTAATAAAGTACTTAAATGACAAATTAAATACTAAATATTTGCTAAGTGTTAACATAGGTAAATTAATTAACATAATGCACCAGATCTAGCCTAAACTTACTGCTTGAAACCCCAAATTTAATTCATTCATAGTATTAAACATTAAAAGTCTAAAACCCCTAATTAATTTTATCTAAATCTTGCTAAAACAACACATGCAAAAACTTAAAATTAAGCAAAATTAACTCAGTGAGACCAGTGAAAATAGCATAGGGCATCGACCTCGAGTGGGGGAGCTGCGTCAGTGGGAATTGTAGCATGTGGGTCTGGAGTTTCTACTTTACTTGTTAAACACTATATATATATTTTACATTAATATATTTATATATAGGTATCCGGCTCTCTTCACCCATAAAGTATTTCTTCTCTTTCCTTTTTATTATTTAATTTTCTACCTAAAATCATATTTATTATTTAAATAATTCCCCGAATTATGCCTGTAATACCATCGACACGAGTTACTTCTAGTACATTTATATATAGGTATGTGGGTCGGGTACGAACACAACAATCCTTAAGGGCCTGTTTAGTCCATGTTTATTTTTTTTTTCTTCAAATTTTAAAAACTCAACTCAAAAGCAACTCTACTTTTACACTTTTCAAAATTTATTTCACTTTACTTTCTCTTTCTAATTTTTTGTTTAAAACAGCATAACTTTAAATTCAAAAATCAAAATTAAATAAAAAATATATATTTAAAATATACTCGTCGAGATTTATAAAATAAGATTCATTGTAACTATTTTTTGAAATTTTTTTATAAGATTTTTAGTTGGTTGAAAAAAACTCAAAAAAAAAACTAAATCCACTTTTCAACATTCTTCTAAATTCAACCGAACACCATATTTTAAAACTCAACTCAAAATATCAACCAAACATCACCTAAGAGTCCCAACAATAACACAAATTAAAGTATTGTCACATTATTTTTTTCATTTGCTCTATTAATCCTTGGCATTTAAAGGAAAAATTAAGTCAGTGAAACCCCCAACATAATAATAATATCAATTCAAGCATCTTTAAAGCTTCACAAGCACTAATCTGAAATTCAAATACAAGCAACACCTAAGCCCGAAATGAGCCCTAAATATATAACACAAATGAGTCTTTAATTTGTTTGATTAGCTGAAAAAAGTAGGGGAGAAAAGTACATAAGCAATCAACCTAAAAAAAATCATATTTAAAGTAAAACTAGGTTAGGGTTTTCAATGTTTTAACCAATATCTTATTGTCTTTCATATAAAAAAATTTTGTTTGTTTTTTTTACAAGACCCAAGAAAAACCATCAACAAATAACCCAAACTCGTTTAAAAAGATACATAAATTATACAGAGAGAGAGAGAGAGAAAAATAGGGGGGGGGGACATACTCTCATTCTCTCGATGGTGTTTGTGAAATTGGGGAAAGTTAAAATAAAAGGAGGATGAGTGGAAAAAAGAAAAAAAAAAAAAAAGGTTTTGTAATCCCGCCCAAAAAAGGTACATCAAATTTTAGAAAGTTTCGGTTGCAAATTGGAACTTTGTTTCTCTGGCCTTTGTCACGGTTTCAAACCATGCCATTCTTACTGATAAGGAGCCGCATTTAAAATTTTTGTGATAATAACTGATTGTTTTGGTTCATCACCGTGGCACCCTTTGTCACGGATATAAACTGTGACAATGCCTCCGCGATTTTTCAAACAATTTCCCAATTTTGGTGGAGTGCACTTTAACCATTTTTTTTTAAAAAAAAAAAAGAAAGAAAAAGAAAAAGAAATGAGGCATATCAAATACTTTATAACCACTCCCTTTGCCGAGAACCAAATAGTTTTTTGTACTCGTTCAGGTTTTGAACTGACCTAGAAATAAAAATCGAATTTTGAGACAAAACTCTTCTAAAGGAATAATAAATGTATCAAATCTAACGATAGAAAATAAGTTATTTTTTTATCTTTTGTATTTTTGGCCACATTATTTTAGTAACTAATTACTTTGAAATTAGTGTTTTCATAAAATGTACAAGAGTAAAAGCGGGAATTATAATTGAAGGCACAGGGAGCATTAACTTTAGCTATGCCAATCTTATCCTAAAAACATAAAACAAATACAGGAAGAAGCTATGGAGGGCTTATTTTTCCCATAAATGAAATCAATAGATAGTGTACCAAAATGAGGTTATAATACAAATTAACCCTACCAAAAAACTAAACAACAATATTTAATCTTAGCAATGTAATACGATTAACACCTCCCAGATTTTCGATCCAGACAGATTTTTTTTATCCGCCTTACACGTAATTAGGAAGATTTATGGGTAATGTTATCTGCACCCCTGTTTTGTAGCCAAGACACCACAAATGACACTCAAAATTTACACACCCAGTCGGTGGCTCATTGCCGAAATTGAACATTTGATTCTGTAACGTTTCACCGACTTGACCTAAACAGCAACTTGTCACCGAAATTGAACATTTGATTCGGTAAACTGTCACCGAATATGAACCTTAAAGTCAGCAACTTGCCACCGAATCAAATATTCTCTAATTATGTAGCCACAACACCTTCAACACCCTAATTATGTGGTGTTTTAGCTACAAAATAGGGGTGCATATAACATCACCCAAGATTTATCTTGTTCATGCGCGTTAAGTCCTCGGTTTGCCTCTGATTGAGCAAAATTACCATCGTCTTAAATTAACCCAGTTGAAAAAGAAAAACAAAATCAAACGATCAATACAAGGAAACTGGATCCGGATCTTCTGGATTTATGGAATGAAAGGTTGTGATTAAGAAAAGTGTAGGTTTCAAGAAAATCTTGATGGCGTCATTTATTTGCAACCATTTTTTTGGTCACTTAAACTACTATCATTTAAGCATGATGTATAATTATTTTAAACATACTGCGGTCATGAGTAATTTTTGTGGTGCCTTTAATGGTTCGATAGACGCTTGGATATTCAAAAGTCTAAGCAGTAAAACTATTTCAAAATTCTTAGTATACATGATTCAGTAAAAACCTATGAAGTACGGACATTCTCTTTGAGGCCACGTGTCCAACACCCTAACACTCTTCGACACGCGAGTCGGGGAGTATCGTTTATTTTATTATTATTTTTTTAATGCCTACACGTTAGGGTATTTTAAACATTAAAACCTAAAAATTGGTCAAATCTAAAATAACAAAAAATATTAAGGTTGCAAACAATAATAGAAGAATTTAATAAGAGCATCCACAGCGTAGTATGTAATATTTAGGCTAAATTTAATATACATTAATTACATTTTAGAGCATAATACAACGGATAGGGTAAAAAAAAATTTAAAATGATGCATACGAATGAAGCTCATTCGTATGGGTTAAACAAAAAAAAAAAAGAGGTCATACGAATGAGCCACTATTGTATGAGGTTTTTCAAAAAAAAAAAAAAAAGAGCTCATACGAATGAGCCATTATTGTATGAGGTTTATCAAAAAAAAAAAAAAGTCTCATACAAATGAGCCACTATTGTATGAGGTTTTTCACCAAAAAAAAAGGGCATACGAATGAGCCACATTCGTTTGAAGTTTTTCAAAAAAAAAAAAGGGTCATACGAATATGCCACATTCATATGAATAAAAATTAGGCGTAAGGTAAATTTATTTGTTCAGTACCCTACCTGCTAAAATTTTGCCCTACAATTTCTTCCGCTGTGGCTTGGGTAGGGTAAATTTATCATTTTACGCTACCCACTGTTGATGCTCTAATAGAAGAAGTGAAATACAAATCTCATATCTCTTATAAAACCCTAGCCCCCAACTTCCCGATCATCTTCAACTCTTCTATACCATCAAAATGTATGCTACTCTCTCTCTCTCTCCTTCCCCTCTCCCTCTACGTATACACATGTATGTATAAATTAATCCATACACGTCTTCTTGAATTGATATTTCTATTGTTCTATCTCTCTCTACACATGTATGTATAAATAAATTAATTTCGAAAATGAACAGTTAGTGCTTCTGCATCATTAGTTGAGGATGATATAAATGAGCCACTTTGGTTATTTGGATTATTTATGCAATCTAGTTTCATTTTATTAAATTCTTAAATATCTATAATTTTTATTGCATATATATAATTAAGAACGTGTTCCCTAACATGTCGTGTCCTATGTTTCGAAAAAATTGCGTGTCTCGTGTCGTGTGTCGAGTCAAAACGCGTGTCGCGTCTGTGCTTCATAGGCAAAAATAGAACAATTGTGCAAGCTTTCTCACCTGAAACAATATTAGCCTTTGGCGTTTAATTTCTCCAAAAGGATCTTGTTGAGAAGCCCCGGATTCACCTTTCCTTTCGATTATTTCATTATCTAAAAATTGGGTTATAATGGTAGTAAGATCACCCCACTAATGTAAAATGACATAACACACAAATGGTACTCATTTTGTTTAAGAGTTACACTTCCTATCTTGCCCAATTAAGAGTTGTGTTTCGAAAATAAGGTGACGTTTGATTTGCCATCTGATGTCTGAATTTTAAGGTATTCAGATTTCAGCTGTGTTAGTTAGCGTTTGATTAGTTCAAAAATTTCAGAGCTTAATGGATGATTTAGGCCTGAATGATTAAGAGGCAGGCCAAACTCTTAGGGTGTGTCTATTTTTTTTGACCTTTTATTGCTAAATGATGATTGTGGAATGCTAAATGCTACTTGTTTTTTATTCTGAACGTGGTTCTAAATTTTAAGTTTTTGTATAAAACAATGGTTTAAATTTAGCATTAAGCATTCAGCGGGACTAATGCCTTTTAATGCTGAATGCTTAATTATTAGAAAAAATAACCGTTGACCTCTTAATGATTTAAAAAAACAAACATCATGTGGCACCTTTGAATGCTTAAAACTTTCTCATTAAGCAATTCAGAGGCAAAAACAAACACCCCCTTACTGTTGTTTACAAGGTCGGAATGGTAACATAATACCAGTTTTGTCCTCAGCCAAAATCTTTTGGTCATACTCTAAAAGATCAAAGAAGGCAAATTGGTCGAAATAATATGTTTAATGTCTATTCAAATATCGCATTCAGTCAGAAAACAAACAAAATTTCCAGATTCACATTTCAAACTTCAGATTCAACGTTCAAATTCAAACAACCAAAGAACCCAAATTAAATGGTCCAAATCTTAATGTGGTTAATTTTTATTTTTATTTTGACCATTGATTATATTAGCTAGAGCGGGTGCTTTTTATGAATAAATTTGACAATGAACCAGGTTGACTCCTAATATTTGGGAGTGGCCTAGTAACCTTAAACAACTCAAGAAAGTTTGTGAAATTTCCATACCTGGCCAGCAAAGTAACCTTGTAACTTAGTTTTGCCACCATGGTATTGCTCTAGCTGTTTTGGATTCGCTGCTATCACTTTATCAACCATTTCTCTATCTCAGCAAGGTTTACTATCTGTTGAGAAAATAAAATGAGTACCATATGCATTTCACTATTAAGTACCGTATGCGTTTTCTTGTTGGTTAAAATATTTATGTTCCAAATTTCTATTTTTCTTTTAGTATACAAAAATTGTTGTCATATAGTTGACTGCACAAGCACAAATCCTCTCTTCGTATCAATTCAACTATCGAAATTCGTTCCCTCCCTTGTCTCAACTAGTCAAATTGAAATAGTCTCACTTTCCTTTCCGAGATGTCGCAAATTAATAGTAACCTTTTTTTTTTGGGACCTAATCAATGTCTAACAATAGAAAATAAATTGTTTTCTAATAGATCCCCTGAAGTAAAGAGAAACTAACTTGCCTGAACTAGATCATTTTCTTTTATTAATCCCTTGATTGTTCCTCCTTTCACCATTAGCTCAAATAGTATCTGCAAATTTTACAAAAGAGGGAAAAAAAACTAATGAACAAACACAATGTAAGGATCAGTTTAATCGCAAATTTGGAAAATTAATGGAAAAACAAATGATTTTTAGGAGCAATTCGGAAAAGAGATGAATGGTTCAGTGAAATGATCTCCCATTTTAAAGGGGGAGTCTGCTTGTTAATTAAAGAGTTGAAGCCCTTTCTTGAGCCTGGTTGAATATAATAATAAAACTTATATAAGCTTACATTCATCGCTGGGATAATCCAGAGCCGGTCCCGGCTATTTTGAGGCCTTGGGTGAAACCTTTAAAGGTGCCCTTTTATATATAAATATATTAATTTTTTAAACTAAATAAATAAATTAATTTTCTTTTTCCCTTATAAATAAATTTATTAATTTTTAAACTAAAAAATTAAATTAATTTTCTTTTTCTCTTATAAATAAATTTATTAATTTTTTAAATTAAAATAAATTAATTTTATTTCACTGATAAGAGTTCACATACTATCAAAAACACACTACAATTGCAAAGAATCCTGCAAAAAACATTCTAATTAAATATTTAATTCTCTTATTATTTTGAAAATCAATATGAGTGAAAAAACAAATATTGGTGCCCCCTAATTCTCTTATATTATGAGTAAAGATGTCGTTTCCTACACGTCGTTAGAGCTTTTGAAACTTTTTTTTTTTAAATTTGCATTATTATTTTTTTTCTTTCTCAATATATGTATATATATACATATATATAAATAAATAAAATATTAATGTGCCCCTCTTAATTTTTAGGCCCTGGGCGATCGCCATGCCAGCCCTGCCCCAGGGCCACCTCTGGGATAATCAAAGTTGGTTTCTTTTGATGAACATAAATATAACTCTTAGGCATGCTTAAAGAAAACTCATATCTCAATATGCAATCTTTGTCGTTCACATGTTCATCAAATTACGGACATGTCAAAAAAGGACATGTATCCGAGAGTTATGGTTGGTCCTGATATATACATGGCCTTGTACAAAAGTTAAAACATAGCACCCTTTTGTAGATATAACATATTTGTTGGGCGCTTATTCTAACAGTGTTTGTAATATTTGGTCTTCCGCATAATTTATAAAACTTTATTGAACTAGGGGACTGTGCGATCACCCACCCTACAGACCCTTAGAACCAGCACTACCAAAAGTATTGGCAAATTATTGGTACTTTTTTTTTCAATAAGAAACATGCTTATATAGATAGAAAAATCAAGTACAAGCAAAGGAGAACCGGAAATGGATGAGTAATCCATTTCCCAATAAACCGAAAACAAAAATGATACAAAGAAAAACATCCTTAGGCACTAAAGAAAGCTGCCCCATAACAAAAGCTAAAAACTGATTAACTATCCCCATCTATGGCTAGCAAATAGCCTCACCAGATTATGAACTCGGAAAATAAACTCTCAGTCTATCCTAGACCATTGCCCAATATCTCGAAATCTCATAAATAGATATGAACCTAAAACTTTTTAAAGTATAAGCCCACAAAGAAGCGAAGGCTTTGATTCTGTTCCAAATTTTCTTGGAATCTTCCTCTTTCTTCTAAAAATTTCTATTATTCCTTTCCTTCCATATACACCAAAGCAGAGCCTTACAATAACATCTCCACAATGTAAAAGATATAGCTTTGTCTCCCCTAAATGTCCATCTGATTGATAAAAGGTCAAACCATGATCTTGGAAATGTTGCATGAATCCCAAATTCTTTTCGAATATTACCCCAAATTGAACTGATAAATGTGCAATGAATTACTAGATGATCTATACTTTCAAAGTCTTTCTTACACATAATGCAACAAGAAGGAGAAATAATCAAATATGTTCTTCTAGTTTGTAACAAATACGCTGTATTGATTATTATCAACGATGCAAGCCAAGGAAAGACTCTAACTTTAGATGGAACCCTTGATTTCCAAACCATTTTGAAATGAGTGAATTTAGGACCTGCATTAAAACATGTTAGTAATTCAAAAAAAGACTTTGTTGTGAACATTCTTGATTTCTCTCCCGACCACACTCTGTTATCATTACCAAGCCTGGAAATTTCCAGATTATGGATCATCCCTATCAAAGCCATGTACTCTCACTCCTCCTCCTCCCTAACATTCATTCTCAACATAATTTTCCAGGAAAGACTTGAATCTGAGACCCAATTTATATAATCTTCCACTTTCGCATTTGGTTCACAAGTAATCTGAAACAAACCTGGAAATCGGGCTTGCAATGTCTCATCCCCGAGCCATAAATCTGACCAGAAGCTGACCTTAGAGCCGTTCCACACCCTATATCTAATATTCTTCCTAAAATTTTTGAAACCTTATACAATTGCTTTCCATGGGTTTCGATACCTACCATTTCTCACTTTCGTCGAATCCCAACCATTATCACTTAACTCGTACTTGTTATTTATTATCCTGTGCCACAAGGACTCTTTCTCTAACGAAAATCTCCATAGCCACTTCCCCAATAAAGCCTTATTTCTTTTAACCAAATTACCAATGCCAAGGCCGCCCATTTCCTTGCTTTTTGAAACAGTTTTCCAATCAACCAAGTGTTATCCTTTTCCTTTATCCAACCTCTCTCACAATTATTGGTACTAATACACATATGTATCTGCTTCTTAGATGATGATTAATTAGGAAAATGAAATGGAGCTTATGGGCATACAAATTGGCACCAAAATAATATATTTACCTCTTTTTTAATCTTTCCACTAATAGTGCCACTTTTTATTAAAATTATCAACTCGCCCAGCTCATCAGGTGTAAGTTTAATATCTGTGATTGAAAATTTCTCATTTTTCATGTAGTCATAAATATCACCCATTATCCAATTACTAGCCAGCTTTACATCCGCAACTTTTGCAAAAGTTGCGTTAAAGAAATCAACAACCTATGACATTCATTCATAAAAGGCAAAAAAAAACGTCTCAAATAATCTAACAAGATACAGAGTAACAAAGAATCTTTATAGTTAGTTTTAGTTGGGGAGTTTAGGATCTGGTCCCCGAGTTTCAAATTTTTTAGGATGCAGTCGCTAGAGATACTCTTTTTTTGGTATCTCTTGGCGAGGACTTAGATACTATGTGGTATATACTAATTTGCTTAGCATATTTACTAGTATTTATTGGCACATATGCTAATTTTCTATCTCGCCAATAGATACTATTATCTTCTTTGAAAGTCGAAGAAATACTAGTTACTAAAAAATAGAGTATCTACCAGGACACAACATCCTTTAAAAAAAACAAGTTGAGGGACACATTATAAAGATGTCCGAACACATAAATAGTATCATATTTTTTTATTTTTGTAAATTGGATTCACTAATGGCTAAACATATTTAAGTTACTTAACATATACTTATATAAGTTCTTGAGGAAGGCTAGTGAAGAACACATCATTCTAAAACAAGACCCAAAAGGCAAAAACCAAACACATCAACTGTACGATTTCCATTAATGATTAATTTAAGTGTTCCTCTTATTTTCGGCACTTAAAGAAAAAATGAAATTGAAAAACTCACATTACCGTCATTGGCAAGAAAAAAAAATCTTGCAGGCTTTGACCCATGTTCTCGTACCTCCGGCGCTTTATTTTTCGAAGTTCGGGTATAGAATCACGAATAACATCAACAGATTCTTTGTAAGAACAACTTCTAAAAGGTCGGGCTTGGGGAAATAACGATATTCGGCAAGTCTTTCCTTTCTTCTTATTGTCATTGTTTTTGATGGGGAGAATAACTGGACTGTTCTGACCTGTCAACCACATGAAGACACGTGTCAGTCCACGTCAGCATTATAGCATACCAGGGAGAGGAAGGCTCTAAGAGCTCATTTCAAGGGCCACACGAGCTCTAGAGCTCCTGGAAGTTTGTGCAACGGGCCCAAGGATTGGTTTCGTTCCACAAGTGATGGAGCTCGTGAACCAGAGCTCTTTTAGTGAGCTCTGGAGCTCTCTCCTATACAGTCATGTCAGAGTAGGTGATAGACAGCGTGGGTAGTTGCTGCCAACACCACCAACACTGCAGAAGCCCCATTAACTTCATTAAATGCAAACTAATTGCATTTAATGCACCGGAATTCATGGAGAAGTAAGGTCAGAGTTGGTACTGATCGAAGCATGGCCCTAGACCTGCTCTGGGAGCTCTGGCCACACGACTCCTCCAATCATATATATACAAGAAGCATTTACTTCTTCCAACAACCAAGTTCCAATTAAGAAAAACTAAGCTTTAAGATAGTAACAATCAGAGAAAAGTAAGGGAATCATTAAGCACTACAATAGGTGTGAGATACAGGGACCTAGAGCTCCATAACTTGCCTCAGAGCTCCTGAGTTAGAAAGATTAGACTCTAGATGGCTTACCATTCCTCTTATTGTAATATTGTGAGAATATATGAGTTAGAGAGACTTTTGTGAGTTTGTAACATTTGTCTATTCACCATCAATACAAGACAAACCGAGCTCCTAGATCTATTCCACAGGAAATGACTAACCCGTATCTTCACACGAGGCCAACTTCTTCTATAAATCTTTGACTCCTTTAAATTCAGCACATTTACCCTTCCAATTATTTGATATATCATTTGACTGTGTGATCTAAAATGCCCTTCCAGTTTTTAGCACCAACATTTTTCTAGCAGTGTTGTAATAGAGGTTAAGCATAAGGAACCATGGAGAAACCAAGTTAACTAAATTTATAATGGTTCTTGTTTTACCTCTTAATGCTCAATGGACTTCTAATCATCTTTAAGAGGTAACAGTGTTTGTTTTCCCATCTTGAATTAAAATTCAGCAATAAAAAGAGAGCCCTGATTGAATGTTTCATTTAACTTTATTGAAATATATTCCAATGATGTTATTCATAAGGTGCTAATGTATATCATAATAATAAAGGTAAAATTGTAAAAAAAAAAACATATATTCAGCATTTAAAGCTAAATAAAATCAAACACATTTTTCAAAGGTTTGGTGCAACATTAAGCATTCGAGTTTAGCATTTAGAGGTTAAAAAACAAAAGGCCCTACACTAACATTAAAAATAAAAATAAAAAAGTATAACCTGAGCACCCTCTTCCCAAAGACGAGTCTCTTGTACTATTTGATTAATATGACCTTGGCTATGAATGAGTGCCTATCTTGAAATCTCAAAAACAATGGCCTTACTCATTGCTGAAAATGAGTTCAAATTCTTTATCTCGACCTGCTAAAGTATGTGGTTTACCCTATTACGCACCCCACACATTTTCATCTCAGGAAACACAAAAACCATGTAAATGCATTTCCCAGCGGAGAATATCCGGTAGGAGCATGTCCTTACGAAACCTTGATAGTTAATCTCAGTCGGTGGGTCCATTTAAGAAATCAAAAGCTTCCCCCAGCTAAACCAAGTGCCGAGAAAAGGTGAAATCCCCCAAAAGAGACAATTTTCCAAATCCATCCGTTGTCTAATCCTTATCTATTCCGCCCAGCGCAAGTACACTTCATCAAATTTGCATAGCATCATTTTCAAAACATCATGGGGATTTATACGAGAGCCACAAAATGATGTGTTCCTATTATTTCCCTAATCTCCTTGCTTCACAAAGAGCCTATGCCGAGAGTGTCTGTGAACTCCCCATTTTGCGACCTTTGCAAGAATTCATTTTTCGAAAATGCATCAACATGCGCACCGAGTCCTGAACTCGCAAGGACATTAAGAAAGGCCCAAAAGACTCATTCACGTATCGAAGAAGTCTACTAGGGAAGATTAAGGTCTTTTTTGTGTGCATTCCCTCTCTCTTGCTTCTAAAGGCGTATCTCAAGCAAGCATAATAGAACCAGCAACAATCAAGCAATTAAAATGAGGATTTCCCGTACTCCGATTAATCTCAAATTTGGATAAATGTTACATGACATATTGGGGAAGAACATATCCAAAATTCAGTTTCGTTGGACATTGGATCATCAAGAACTGATCTGTTTATTGTGATATTTTGATCAAAATACCCTTCGTACCAATTAGAGCAAACGGAGGCCTTTCCAAACTCCGATCGACTTTAAATTTGGAGAAAATCTAGGCGTTATCTAAGAGCAACACATATCTAAAAATTAGAAAAATCCAACGGAGATAACGTCACTTGTCGTACGGAAAGCTCTCCAGATTCTAGGTTACATCTTTTCTTGGCCTCTAAGGACTATACAACTATATATATACCCTCTCCATTCATATTTTTCATCCATAATTAGTGGGATCTTGTGGTACACACTAGAAGATCCATATTCTCTACTTCTGAGACAGCTCAAGTATAATTTTCTCTCTCTGCTTTTATTTACTTATCAGTCTTTATAATTTAGACTATTGTCTGCATAATTACTATTACTTGATAGCTTTCCAAAACCACTTTTCAATTTTTTTTCTAAAACCAAAGGCGTATTATAAACCCTAATCATATTCTAAAAATAATATTATTATTTTCTTACTTTTCCAAAATTCTAGATTAGCGGTATTGTTTTACGAAGTAATTGATAATCACTATATATCCGATCTAACTCATAAATTGTGGTGTTTATGTGATGAATACTCGATAATAAGAACACTAGTGCCATTTATACCTATTTAATTAATAGACTATAGTGTACCATTGGTGTACTCATCTCATCCTACACCAAATATAAGATTTCACATCAAATTAGTTTTTGAAAAGCCCAAAGCTTTACAAAATCACTTGTTTTATTACATTTACTATTATCAAATTCTTTTTTTTTCAAATCACAACACATTGATTTTCAAAATCATTGGGCGAATTAAGAAACACATGGTTTTATCCCATCCCCAAAATCCCGTTTTCTAAAGCAAGCATAGAAAACTGTAAAGTAGTAGCAATGACACACAAGAGATGAGTTATAAAGATACACATATTCTACTTAAGATACCGAAAGGGTGAATTGGGTGCCTAACACCTTCCTAGTTCATAACTTAATCCCAAAATCCTTCGAATTAGTTGGTTTTGCATACATTGTGTAAAAGATGATATTCAACCCATAAATACATATTTTTTACGTGAATATTTTGTTTCTTTAATAAAACAAACTGGCGACTCTGATACTTTTTCAAAACCGATTTTCAACACAAAAGGGAATCGCAGCCCACGAGGACTTGGAATCGAGAACGCGGGTTCTCACATGTGTGTCCTGAAACTCAATAGATATTAGAGCAAAAAAATGGGGAAGCATCTTATTGTGTTCCTATTTTTAGTGGTAATGGAAAGTTCGAAGTTGTGGGAACTGGTGGATAGTTTATATGTGACTTAAATGCATTGACATGTGCTTATAAGAGGTGGGAGTTGACAGGAATACCTTGTATGCATGGGGGTAAGTGCTATGACTTATGCAGAACTTGAAGCTGAAATGTTTACATGTGTTTATTATTCCATGAAGAACTATTTGAAATTATACTCCAATTGCATTGAGCCTTTAAATGGACCTCACTTGTGGGCACAAACTGGTTTACCATGTATTTTACCTCCATTATATGCCAAGCAACCTGAGCAAAAACAACACAAAAAGGAGATTAGAAGAAGGTAAGAAGAATAAGAAGGCAAACTCAAATGTGGAACCACCATCAAAACGCAAGCTTGGAAAGAAGCTTCAAGTATCAATCAAATGTGGCAATTATGGCATGGTGGGCCACAATAGGAGGGGCTGTTAACAATTTGTAAGTAATTCAAAGTTGTATGTATATATAGTCTTAATTTTAAACCACTATCATACTCTTCATGTGTATTTTCATCTCTTACAGGTGAAAAACAAACCTGGAAGTAATGCATCACATGTTGCTACTAAGTCCCAAATTGGGACAACTGTGAGTATTTTAATTAATTTTTTTTATTTATTTTGTAAAACAGGGGTTAGAAAATGGATATGCTTCTGCCAATTTGCCTACTCTTGTAAAATAGTGGTTAGAAAATGCTACAAATGCTAGCCCTTCAGTTGGGAAGGCTCTAAAGAGAAAGAAGAAGTTACCTATTCAAAAGGTAACAATTATTATAAGTACTTCTTTTGTTTTTTCAACTATAATGTATTGTATAATTTTAACACACGTTTTTTTCCAAGTAATGTAGGTTACATGAGTAATGTAGGGCCAATTCCTTGTCCTACATCTACTTCTACTCCACTGCCAACGGGGTCATTTTTTATGTAAACATAACAATCTCAAACCAACAAACAAGCTGGACCACAAACACAACCAAAGTCAATTATGTCAAAAGGCCAAAATGTGATTTTCATATCAGAAGGGGCAATATCAGATGGTCCAAGCACAAAGTAACTGTTTCAAAGTCGGTGGTTATTTCATTCTTTAAAGTGGAAAGTTTTATTTTTGTTAAGTTGGTGGGAGCACATATTGGTGTAAAAAGCAAGTGTAAAGTGAAAATATTGGTCTTTTTAAGAAAGATTGTGTGATACCATTCTTCTTTTTTTGTAAAATGAAAATATAGAACCCACCGCATCTATCCTTTTTGGTACAGTGCAAATGTAATGAATGCCATTTCTTGATTTGCAACTATAATGACTAACATTGCTTTTCAAATTTCCTTATTTAATAATGTAATTTCCTGAATTGTTCTTATGATTCACAATAAAGCATCATACAATCATAGATCAGAAAGTTGGGGAATTACACTTCATAGCTAAGCAAAACAGAGCATTACACTTACTTCAATGTTAACAACTACTAATCAAACTAAAGTCATTATCTAACTAATCAGACACACTATTACAAATTAAAACAAAAATAATTAGCAGTGCCACAGCCAAATAAATCCACATCCATCTCTCTATTTCTTTGTAATTCATTATTTGCTGCTCATATTCATTTATCCTCCTTAACAATCCACGGATAATTTGGATTATCCTAGCACACATCGGTGGATCAACCCACTAGAAATAGCCACATCTAACTTCTGCCTGAATGAAAAAAAAATTGTTAACTTTAAAAAAAAAATTGGAGAAATTCCAAACATGAACATAAATGAAATGCATTCCTTTCATTCTTACCCCAAATAATTGACAGCCCCTGAATCTTCTTCCCGGATTGGAATCAGTCCACGAAGTTCTAACAACTATTTGCAGTCCGCAATTGCATAATATTGCATCCATATTCGTCGGTTTCTCTCTTCTTGGAGTGAAAATGGTTATGTATATATATGTAGCTTTTCTTACATATATATAGACATTCACTGTATTGTGTAAATGGAGGGAAAATAGCCCGCCCAAATTTGTGCCCTAGCCACGTAGGAACCACGTCAGCACCTACTCAGCAACCATGCAAGCCTCCGTTTGGTGTTTTCTAACTATGATAGATGGAAGGGCTACATTGCATTATTAATTGGACTTTAGGGTTACAATTGCAACATTTGATACTTTAAAGTTTAAGTCGCATGTACCCCCAACCTTTAGGATTTTTCTTTTGCTAATTCTCCTGCTTTGGAACACATACTATCCACTAAATATGGCCCTCCTTCCTTAACTTGTGCAACTAGGTACCCTTCTCCAACTTTTTTTCCCCTTTTGCTGAACTGAATTCTTATTCTTTAGCTTGAGCAGAACATTAGCTTCTCTTTCTTCTTTTTATGCACGCAATAGATAAATCCAGGCGCGTCAACAAGGGAGAGGGCACCGCTCATATCTGGGCAGCCTAAAAACTGAGGCTTTCAGCTTGACCAGAATACATACATGTAAATGGTTAATAGTCGGACTTTCCGAACAGTACTATATTCACAAGAATGAGCGAGGTTGCATCTCCATCAGCGGCAATTTCGTTTCCCGAGGGATTTGTTGGAAAAGACTTCCTCTAATTATGCAGCTAAATTACATTTCTTGAAAGGGCCAAGTGAAAATGAGATATATAGGATTCAAGTAAAATTACCTCTGAAAAGCATGCAAAGATTGTGACTCTTCCACAGGATACAACACTAATTATATCATTACAGACATAACTCGGTTTCTTCCCATGAGAGGCTTCAGATGAGATAAAGAACCAACCAAACGGGTTTTCAACCTGACCCTAGCGGACCAGGGATTTCTTAACCGTGGAAGCATGGGGTCTAAAATACAAATCTAGGTCGGGTTTAAATTCCCAGAAGTTTAGTAAGTCTGACCAGGCCTGCCCCTAGTATCATGGTTTTTCTCTTAATAAAACTCTAGTAGCATATAATTACAACGGAATGGGACGAGGCGGGTTCGGGTTCGGGTTTTTCAAAGTGAGACCACTTCAGGTCGAGTAAAGCGACCAAGATTCAGGTTGGAAAAAACCCGTCTCAAACATAGCAACCAAACCAGAATTAACATAATAAAAGGTAAAAATTATAATCACTAAAATAGTGCTCCGTGTGGGTCCCTTGTGCGTGCTGAACAAAGCCATATGATGGGCTAATATGAAATTTCACCACTGGCTCTATTGCAATGATGTGGTACACCAAGTATACCCAATAATTCTTCGTACAGAAAAAAGTACAATTCAATCAACAGCAGGAAATAATACTCAAAAATCTCGGTAAGTATTGAAAGCCTTTAAAAAATAAGTGCTTTCTTTCACGACTGCAAAGGACTACATTATCTCAAACAATATTAGTCAGGCAAACAGGTTCAAAACCATCAAAACACAAACAAGATTCGGGTTTGTCAGGTCAACAGACGATTATACTAGATCTACCTACATAATTTTGAAATTGAAACGGTACATAATATAGATCAATAATTAACAAGTGGGTGACCGGTGGCCTTACTGCAGAAAGTCTCTTGGATCGGTGACAAAGCCAGTCAAAGCCGATGCTGCGGCCGTGTATGGAGACGCTAGATAAATTCTACCTTCTTTGTGGCCCATGCGTCCAGGGAAGTTCCTATTGGTGGTTGAGACGCATACCTGCAATGGTCACAAAAGTTTAACTATACTAAGATTGTGCTTGGATCGTCGAGAACTCAATTCAATGTAAATTGTTTTCGATGTAAATAGTTTGTTTGGACAGCAGTGGTGGTAGGTGGTAAATCGCTTGCACTACCTTCTGGAGTGCAGTTACTTTGCATCAGAATCTGGAAAACAATGTAAAAGTAAAACACAACTTTTTGTTTTTCGTTTTTCTTGTTCCAAGGAATCCAAAATCCACCTCTTCTAAGCTTTTGTTTTCCACGAGTGTGGTTTTTTTTTTCCATGTAAAATAATTCTCAGGAATTAATGTCTCCCATGTAAATCAATCCAACACACCCTTATTTCTTCTAGTGTAGCTGCTTGGTCGTCAGAGCAGAAGGCAATTCTGCTTCCCCTTGAGGATTTAGTGAGCTTCATATTTATCTAAAATTTCTTTTGCAGATAAATGTCCAATTCTCTTCCTTTTTTACAACCTAGTCAAGTGAAAGAGAGAGCGAGGAAGAATCGAATCCATAGCCTCCCAAGTGCGAGTTACATTATATATTGTTCATAAATTCATATTAGAAAGAACCCACCCCCTCTCCAGAGAGAGAGAGAATCCGTATGCACCAGGACATTAAATATATTGTCTATTGTACGCCCTTAGACATACAAACTTTAAGAATTTTAAGAAAAAGGAATTTTAAGTTATTTTTATAGTCACTAAATGGTGGCAACAGACTTTAAAATTCCATTCATTTATTCAACAGGTCTGGCAAGTTCACCCCTGACAAGGCAAGACACCACCAATACCTGGAAAATTTGAGTTGATTTCGTCTTGTGTTACGAATTGCCATCTCCATATAGGAGGTGGCCATAAACAAAATATCTAGTAAACTAAAGATAATCAATTTGTGCTGCCCTACAATACATATGTGGTTCATATATGTGTATATAAAGCCAATACACATTTTGACTCCTTTTGATTTCGATGTTTTTCCTGAAATCTTCTTTTCCAAAATAAGATTGAAACAAGATTCAAACCCTCCGTACGGACCGTACTAAGAAAATTAAGCATACATTTAACCACCATGCCACTTACAATTTTTGTTAATTAGTTTGTTTAAATTAAATTTATACGAGTTGCGCACGCATAGCATGTGCAGGTAAGCTACTACACATATAATTATACATATATAAACTTGCCTGAGGTTCATTCAAACGTGCGTAAGTGTCTTTAGGGCCGCCCAAACAAGCACCGCAACTAGGACTAGCAGGTGTATCACAACCAGCTTCTTCGAAAATCTGGGAGCAAGTCTTTCCACCAGATCCTGGCACTGGGAGGCTATATACGTCCATCCACACCTGAATTATTCATCAAATGAAGCAAACTCAAATTTACTTGATCAATATTTTTCCTATCCTGAGTAAAATATTTAAATTTGAAAAAATAAAATTTTAGCAGCATAAGACATAGCATTTCAAACCTTTTGAGTAGCCGGGACAAGGAATGTGGGTACTTTGACCTTTTTGCCCTGCACACCACACAGTTAATACTTAATTAAATATTTCATTATAGATATGTGTGTGTACAGGGTGGCTCTTAAAAGGGTGCCCTTCTTTTAAGCAATTAATAGACTTACACTTTTGTTTTTCGATCTACCATCGTCTCGCATAAAAATAAAATGGCTGAATATTTTCATGAAAATTGGCATGATGATCTCTACAGTGAGTAGATCATCTCCCCAGTTTCATTAAAAAAATCAACTATTTAGTTGGTGAGATGATCATCCACATTATCAAAAGCCAAAAATGCACTTACGTATCAATTTTCGTTACACCCGTTTCAAGATTATATTTCTTGAATATATATATTTTTTTATTTAACTATTTATATACATGTACACGCTAGATTAGCCCCCTCTATATTATGTATTTTAAGTTGTATTTCAGTAGAAACCTGCACCCTCCAGTTCGGATTAGGAGTCCATTTTTTTTATTTTTTTTTGAGACATAATCAATGTATCAAATCTCACGATACAAAACAAGTTTTGTTCTCAACTATTGTTTAATGATTAGGTTAAAATTAGCGTATCCAAAGAAAATAGTGAAAGTCAAACTGGACTCTTAATCAGGGCAGAGGGAGTATATAACTAATAGTTGCAAATTGGAGATACAATTTTTCCATCATGACTAGTTTGACATATTAACGGGATTAGGTGCATTTATGCGTCATGGCAGACCAGAGTACCGGAGTATTGTACCCCTAAGACCAAGTGACCTGCTAACAGGTGGCTCCCCGTGGTTTGAAAAAGAGGGTGGTGAGAAAAAGAAAAGAAAAGAAAGGGAAATACCCTTACAATAGAAAACAAAAGATCGTGTGTGATTCCTAGTTAATATTGCTACATGATTGTTTGGATTAGCAAGAAATTGTTAACAGTTGGATTAGCAAGAAATGGTTAACAGTTGGTACTCATGGGGTCATATTGCAATATTTTTCGTTATATAGAGGTCAACTGCACATTAGCACCTTAGCGGTTATGACACCACCTCTTATCATCTTTTTCCCCCTAGAAACAAGAGTTTATGTAGGTTACAAGTGTAATTTTTTATAACTAAACTACTACTCATTCTTTAATGTTTTATTACTTTAAATCAAAGTATCACACAATGCATGTGCACAGGAAAAAACATTCACAAGCATCTTTGTATATCTAGTATATACAGAACATGCTCACATATACTATTATTCTTATCCTGATAAAAAACTAAGAAAAAAGATTTAACTTCTGGCACAAAAAGAAACAGAACTACACTGGAAGGGGAAAAAATGTAAATATGCAATTGAGATATTTCAGCTCTTACAGAAACTAAGAAAACTTTGGCTGCAGCCATGAAATCCTCAGTTTTTCCACCGGTACAAGATCCAATATACACTCTATCAATTTTCATATTTTTGCATTCTCTTGCTAAAGCGCGATTATCAGGAGAATGAGGCTGCACAAAGTATATATACATTGAACATAAAAGCAACCAATCTTTGAACATTAAAACCATATATAGAACAAAAAAGATTTAACATGCAGTAATTGATGATGCTCAAAAACAGTTTTAGAATCTCTATGAAAAATATAAGGGGGGAAAGGGATCTATTTGCCTTAGGTGCCAATGCTAACGATCAAAACTCACCTTTGCCACCAACGGCTCCAGCTTTGAGACATCAAATCTGTACTCCTGAACAAATCTGAAGAAAAAAACAATATTATCAACAGTTGAGATTTTATTTTCAAAGCAAAATAACTATATATATATCAGAGTGTTGAAAGAGCATAAGACGGATAAATAATAGCATTTCCTTTCAATACAATCACACAGAAGAAAACATTTCGGGTCCAGGGTTAGAGTGGTTAGTGTTTAAATAGGTTGAACCCAACCCAACCCATTACTTCAACAGGTCTAAACGGGTTGGGTTCTAAGTGGATTGGATTATAATGCTTGGTTGGCTGTTTCTATTTTTGTCACCACTCACCACTACCATCATACACTCTCATTCTCGTTCTCATATACACGACCTCTTTTCTGAAAAAAATTGAAATAATTATTTTATAAACTAGCCGAGTAGGATATAAATTGCAACTCATATATACCTGGCTTGATCATCACTATAAACTGGCTCAAAGGGCAGGGATGTTTTGTCCTGCATGAAGCAAAGAGAAAGAAATTTCCTTAGCCATACAAATTAGTTGAAACGTAAGCACAAAATTACTCAACTCTTTCTCACAAAAAAAAAAAACACCGGTCCGTAACAATGTATACATACTCAAAGAGTATATTCACAAGATAACAAGAAAGTGGGGTTCAAAGAGATTTTAAGTTGTCATGCTAATGACTAACCTCAAGGTACTTATAGGTAGTAGCATCAGCCGGAACAATCCCATTCTTTCCTCCAGCTTCAACAGCCATGTTGCATAATGTCATCCTTTCTTCCATCTTTCAAAGCATAGAGCATTGAAACAATCAAAACATGAGCCAAATGCCAACATTATTAAACCAGGGTAGCTTGCACGTCGGCTCGGGTTTTATCGATTTGTTGGTTTTGGTCAGTTTGGGACACGGGTCTACTCGAGTAGGTTACAGAATACAGATAGGGTTTCACTTTTGGTTTTACGTTACTCTTTTACTGTATTTTTTTAATAGTTCCTCTTTAACCCTTTTATCTTAAATAGTTCACTCATTTACCCTTTTTCTTCTGAATAGTTCACTCTTATACTTCTTTTTTTTTAAAAAGAGGAAAGTCTAATAAGTCTCTTCCCTTTAAACAACTAAGAACTCTCCTAACCCCATATGAGACTCGAACCTGGGATTTCCAGATCCAAGTGGGAGCCTTTACTTTTACTTTTATTGTAGTTTAAGATATATTCCAGTACATTGTTCTTTAGAATAAAACCATGTGTACACATCTTCTACACCAATAGAGGCAGGACAAGTGTACATTTTGGTTCGGTTCACTTCAGTTTTATACATGTTGAAGCCGAAAACCCAAATCCGACATCGTTGCTCCATTTTTCCTACCGAACCAAGTCATTCTTCCATTGAAAGAGTAATTGGAATAAACTTACAGTTAAGCTTTCGATGGTAGAGCCAGCAAACTCCATTGCTTTATATGTGGCACCAGAGACGGAGATTTCACCAATAATCTACAATTGGAAATATTATGTGAATAAAACAAAAAAGTTGAAGTTTTATCGATCTGTTAAAATACCAATAAACCAGTCCGACCAAGAAAATTTTGAGGCTCGTCAATCCGTAATATGAGAACAAAACCATATAGTAAATTTGTCATACAATATTTCATAACAATAATACAAGGGAAGTAATGCCACAGGATCTAGATAAACTTACTTGTAAAATCAAATCCTTTGCAAGCAAATAATCGGGCATTTCACCATCCAATACAAACCTCAAAGTTGGAGGCACCTGTAATTACACGCCAACACAAAATTCTAAACAATTTTGACACTGACATGTGGACTATAACATATATATTTAATAAATCAACTAGTCATGCACCATAAACAAAAATGCGAATCACTTGTTAAATGGTTACAGTACCATTAGAGAATGTATGACTCAAGCTTTAAGCAAGTAAACCTCCAATTTGACAAATATTATCAAGTTCGCAAAAAAAAAAGGGTAGTTGTTAAAATGGCTAAAAATTTATGTAACCAGTTAACAAAGATGAGGCAACAAAAACGAGAAACTATAAACCTTAAGCAAAAGCTTTCCAGTGCCCAATACAAAACCTGCATCAGTAATGCCAATTCCAGTAGCAAATTGGCCAAATGCTCCGGCAGTACATGTGTGGGAGTCTGTACCTAACAGGACCTGGAGGCACAGGTGAACGGTGAGCATTTATCTAGAAATGAAAACATACCAAATATATATATATATATGTATATATACGGGAAGGATCTGACACGAACAGTCCGTATAAAGATGGCCCTCTAGACACAATTTTTTGTTGGCAAAACAAGGTGAAGTTTTTAGCAACGAAAATTTGTCACTAAAGGGACGGTCCGTATACGGATGGTCCATATGTGATCGGGACCCATATAAATACCTCTCCAGGTCTGCAGTGACCTTCTTGTGCAAGAGCAACATGGCATACACCTTTATAATCTGGATTAGCCTGTAAATTCAATGATTTAAACTTCAAGTTAATTAACAGAAACATGAAAAAATCAATAAAAGATTTATCAAGATATTAGGAGTTGGCAGCGGTAAAGACAGGGAGACTACCTTGAAATTTCCGAGATCTTTAATATCATAAAAGTACTTAATATTTTGTTCAGTGCAGAAATCCCTCACGAAATCCACATTTCGATTTGCTCGTTCATCGGTCGTGAATATGTAGTGGTCAGGTATAACAACAATCTTCTCACGGTCCCAAACCTGTAAGTTTGAGCAAAGAACTCACATAAATTAGACGCAAGATTGAGATTTACTACAAGAGAAAAGAATATGGAACTTACTTATCAATTGTTTATGTCCTAAAGATTATATTAACATTCAAGAACATAAACCGATAAAATTGGAACTCAACAATAAAAGTTCTCAAAAAAACATTTGGCAAGAATTTGTAGCCAATAGCCACAATGGTCTGGTAGTAGGGTCCTAGTGTCTAACTAAGGCTGTGTTTGATTAGTTGTAAATGCTCCGGGAAGGCTTGGTTCACAAGGAAAATATAAGATTGTATTTAATTGGCATAGAAAATGAAAACACTGTAATTTACTTTTACACTGGTTACCACATTTGGATGCAACCCTACTGCACTCTAGAAAATAGTGCAGTTGATTTTTATCATTTATGATACCAACCAAACAGCCACAAAACAATTCATTTGCACGAAAACTCTTCACATGTAAAACAATTTCCATTGTATTGAGTTTTCAACAAGCCAAACACAGCCTAAAGGTAAGTATCATAACACACTATGTACGTGTTTTAGGGATGTGTCAAATTGATAGTCCCATTTCCTTTTGGGGACATAATCAATTACCAAATTTCACAATAGAAAATAAGTTGTATGCGTAACCATTGATTAGATTAGTGTTTCCTTAAAAAGTACAAAAGTCGAAATGGAACAATCAATTTGAGACAAAGAGGGTATTATTTTTGCCTGTGTAACTGGTTCCTTGAGTGGGTGCAAGAAAGCTACATTCAGGGTTTAAGGGTTATGATGAGAGAAATTCAGAGCGTCTAACTGTGGAGGTGAGTGTACGAGTTCAATGCAGGTTCATCACACTGTAATCTCAATAGAAAAATTACATCACTAGGTTTTTTGCATGCATAAAGAAAATCACTACTTAATACTCCCACCCAATGTTTTAAAAGGCGAAATGCGAGTTTGAGGCGTTTAGCTCAGACGAGGCGAGGCGTAAGCCTCATTTTTATTTTATTTTTGTCTAATAAAATCACAAAAAAATATATATTAAATTACTTTATATATATAAATTAAATTGCATTTTGTACCGAAATTTTAACTAAATGTATTATTAATTTATTTTTTGGTTATTTTTCAAAATATTAAATAACATTTAAATAAGTAACAACTGTTTTTTTTTAAAAAAAAGAAAGAGAAAAGAAAGAGTAACATCTCAAAAATTTAATGGACCATGGTAAATGTTTTAAATGACCAAGAATACATAAGTCATTTTGGTCTTTACAAAAACCCAAATAAAGAAAAAATCAGCCGTCACTCTCCTCTCCTCTCTCCCATCCACACATCCCTCTATTCTTCAGGACATAATCAACATACCAAATTTAAAGATACCAAACAAGTTTTGTTCACAACCATTGATGAGTTTGAAATTAGTATTCTTAAAAAGTGTTAAAGTCAAACTGGACTTGGGACAGAGGGGGGACTATTGTTAGTTGATCGCTTTGTGGCAAGTGTCTCAATTCTCAAATAAGAATTGCATAGTAAAATTATGAACCCAACAATGAAGTGTAGAACACATATTCCAAATGTATTGAATTTCAATAAAAATGTCGCATCAATGTTTTTTGACAAATTCTATGACGTCATTTAATCGCGGACTACTAATTAACTACATCTATAAAATAAGGGAGAATGGTTTTTGAATCCTCAAAATATATAAGGGATGAAATATTAGATGATAGAGATTGCAAGATACATTTGCAAAAGTAAATAATACCTTTTGCATAGGTTACGACTACTAATAGTTAATATGAACCAAATTCTTTTTGAAACTAATACTAAAGCAAAACCTTTTCTTTCAATTTGTGGGTCCTTAAGATTTTCCCTAATGGTACACTTTAACATTTCCCAACATAAAAGTACTGTATATCAAAAGTGCTTCATTTAGTAAAAATACAAAACAGAAGTCCGTATTCATAAAAATTGAGCTAATCAAAATTGTTGATACCTTGGCATTCTCCCCAAATTCTCTCTTGAAAATTCCCATGACACCAGGGCCACCAACATCATGGGTCATCAAGATATCAACATTAACCCAAACATTATCACCCGGGCTCAACTGGGTTTTCTCAGAAGCCCTAGAAAATATTTTCTCAGTCATAGTCATTGCTTTCTTGACCTAAACAAAATCCATCCAAGAAAAACAAAATCAAACCCAAAATACACCAAATTATGAAAACCCAATTGCACGAAACAACAATTGAATTGAATAGCATAAAAACAAAACCTACGGATCCACTGGTGGATGGCTTGCGTTCAGATTGTTGTGGGGACATGACGGAAACAATTTTCTTGGAAACATTTTTCTTGGGATTTTTCTGGATGGGGAAAATTGAGGATTGTCCAGAGAAAGCAGAGAGACCCAAATCCTGGGGAAAAATCAGAATTAGAGAAATTTTATGAGAAATAAGGAAATTAATAACATGCATAGGCTATAAAAGAGATTTCTCTTGCTTTAACAAAAAAATAAAAGTGAATTACCATTTAGAAGGATGAATTGATAAATTATTTTTATAAAAATTATAGAGATGATATATAGCAAGTATATCACCTCCATAAAAATTCATAGAAGAATTTAATCTAAAAGTCAGTATTTTAAAAAATTAATATATATGTACATTTTTTGTCGTTAAAATTTTTAATAATCTTCTCACCTATTTATAGATTGAATTTTTTTAAGAATTTTAGTAAAGGTGATCTATTCACAATGTAGATTATCTCTACAAAAATTTATAAAAAAATTTATCAAATTACTCTTTTAAAAAATGTTCTTTCTTTTTTTTTCTTTCTTTTTATTAAAGAGAGTGATCCTTTTTATAGCGTATGTATATTGAGACATGTTTTGATTAGAGGGGTCAGTTACCTGTTTGATAAAAGGAGTGGAGCTAGAAGCAATAGCAGAGGAGGCCATTGATTGATGGAACTAATTAGATTTGGGTGTGTTGAATTTATAAAGAACAGGTAGCTAACCCCTCTATGTAGAGGCCTGAATTTTGTGGGTTCAAGAGTGATTGACTTTGTGTTATTTAATTAATGGTTCCATCTCCCTGTCAAATGAGTTGTGTTTGGTGAATGATGACATTAAAAACTATTTTATTAGGTTCAGTTTTATTTTTTAAGCATGTGTCTATGCTTTGTCTTTTAATAATTTGAAAATCTAAGATTTTTTGTTCTCTAGTCATTTTCAGTTGATAGAGTTTGAACTTTTCCCTTTAAAAAAAATTGTTCATAGGTATTAAATGTATTTTAAGATAAAAATAATAAACCATTACCAAAACAACATCTTTCTCTATCAAATAAGAAAACTTGTATCAATAATCACTCATTTAGATGATTGAAAAAATGAAGGGAAAGAAATGAAATGAAAATGGTGGCTTAATAATCACTCATTTCTCTACTGCTTTCATCAAAGACATACCTTTTCTCCTTCCACATAGAAGAGGAAACCTTTCCTCAGTCCCTAATATTTAAATAGGGGAAATTATAAAAAAAAAAAAAAAACTGATCTATTACCGGTTTCCAATATACCCCCCTTATAAAAAAATACCCGACTACTAGCCCCCCTCATTTATTGAACGTTAGCCCTTCAACATAGAAGTAATTCTTCTGTTAAACCCATTTTCCCTTATATGCCCGTTGAAAATTAAAAGGGACCAGAATGCCCTCTTTGCTCTACTTAAACCCATTTATCCCTTCACTCCATCCACTTTAACCAAATCCTTCTCTCTCTCTCTCTACAATTTTTTCCATCTTTAGTTTTTCCTCTCCATTGTGGTGGAGGTATGTATTATATATGTACCTATATATAATCGCATGTTTGCATATTTTTAATACACTTTTTAATGCATTTCAGGCATGTCATCAAGTAGTAGTTCTACAAATTCTCAATCCACGTGTCACTGTGGATCTCCAGCTCCACTACGAATTGCAATGACAGAGAAAAATATGGGCAGGAGATTTATAGGGTGCAAAAATTTTCAAAATGGTACCTGTAATTTTTTTCATTGAATAGATACCAAGAAAACGACGAGTGAAAGAATCTATGAGTTACACAAACGGAGCTATGCATTAAAGAAAATAAATGAAGAAATAGAGAATAAGTACGTGGATGAAGTCAAGAAGAATGATGCATGGAAGAAGAAATATGATGCACTGAACATGAAGCACCAAGTGACAGTGAAAAAAAAGAGATGGGCATTTTTTGTGTTGTTTCTGTTAATCATTTGGATTGTGTTGAAATGAAGAAAAAAAAATAGAATTGAGAAAGGGGCTTACTAGCTTTTGTATTCATCTTATCTAACAATAAATATCATATTTTGCATTTCATCTTCCAAAAAATACACTAAAATTGTTCCAAACCCATTAATGGATTTCTAAACCCCAATTACCAAGTTTAAGGGTTACAAAAAAATGAACCAAAATATTCCAGCCTAACACATCTAAACATTTAGTAATGATGTGTTACAAAAAAATATTACAGTGTAGTTGCCTTTAGTTTTCAAAAAAGGTCTAACCATACAAGTGCTTCAAAATGCTGCATACTCTGAAGCTTTTTGAGTAGTTGCACTTCTTGCACTTTCATTTGAATTGTTAACTGAAGCTTGGCTACTGAAGTGCACATTTCCAAACCTTGTGTGAGTTGTTGTCTGTCCACTACTGCTACCACCAGTGTTACTTCCACTTCCCAAAACTCTCCACTGTCACATAACAAAAGCAAAGAACATGCGGTCAACATAACTTAAGTATAAGCTAGATGTGAAGAAACTGAATTAAAAAATGAGTGATAAACAAACTTTACCACTTCCCCTCCACCAGAAACATTCCCAATTGCTCTTCCATTTGAAGCATCCCATGTAATACCCCTCCCTCTTGCAGTAGATGGTGCAAAACCCCTTTCCAATACCCCTCCCCCTTGCAGCAGATGGTGTAATACCCCTCCCCCTTGCAGCAGATGGTGTAATACCCCTCCCCCTTACAGTAGATAGTGCAGAACCCCTACCCCGTGCAACAGATGGTGCAATACTTGTACCCCTACCCCTACCCCTACCTGTAGGTGTAGAACTTGTACCCCTGCCCCTAGCAGTTTGTGCAACTTTCTTTGGTTTAACAAGACCTTTGCAAGTCCTTATATTATGCCCATAATTGCCACAATTTTTACACCTCAAACTAGGATGGGTCTTCCTAACACTAAAAGGGTTTTTGAGCTCATCCACTCCTTTCCTTCTTGCTTTTTTTGGCCTACCTAGAGGCCTTCTTAAAGGAGGGGGCATCAATGGATCAAATTGGGCGTTCACCCACATGCTTTGGTCAGGAATTGGGTAAACCATATGTTCATACGCTTTACACCATGTATCCTTATAATAGCATTCATGAACATAATCATTAATATCACCATTATAAATTATGATTGATGCCACAGCATGCAAGCAAGGGATTCCAGTTACATCCCACTGCCTACAAGAATAAGTCCTATTATTCATATTTATAGTATCAGTCCTTATTAAGTATGAAACTTTAAACTCTCCTTGACCAGCATAGATAACTTCACAGTTTTTAGCAAGAAGTTTTGTTTCCTCTAGCATTTTTGCAATCTTTGGACAAACCCTCTCATCATACTTTCTGATTTTCTCACTTTTTTGTTGAAACGTAATCATCATTTGCTTTCTAATCATTTCCAACAAAGTGATTATAGGCTTATCCCGAGACTCTTTGATGTATTGGTTAAATGATTGACTAATGTTGTTACATACCATATCAGACTTTGATCTAGTAGAAAAAATGGGACTTACACCATAGTTTTGGGTTGAACTGCATAAGCCAATCATAATCCTCCTTGTTTAGTTTATGTATCTCCTCCATATTTTCCTGCCACTCCACAAGTGTATACGCAGATGATGCACCCCAAACCAAATCTTTCAATTCTTTCCCTTTGAACTTTTCTTTGAAATTAGCATACAAATGCCTTACACAAAACCTAACAAGAAAAACAGTGAGTAAGATTATCATTAAATTAAATTATGAATTAAATAGAATGAGTAATACCTATGATCAGCATTGGGAAAAAATGTATTAAAAGTTTCAACAAGGCCCTGTAGTAAGAATAATACTGTTAGTAAACCTAGATTATGAGCTTATTACAAATATAATTAATCAGCAATTAATTATGTAAATAACTATTAATACCTTCTGTCTATCACTGATGAAAGTCCATCCATGTTGTTCTGGTGTTCCAATTACATCAACCAAGCTTTCTAAAAACCACATCCAACTATCCTTGCATTCAGCCTCAACCACAGCTATGGCAATTGGAAACATTTGATTATTGGCATCAACCCCTATTGCACTAAGAAGTTGACCTCCAAATGGCCCCTTTAAGTGGCAGCCATCAAGACCTATGATAGGTCTACATCCAGTCAAAAACCTAATTCTTTGTGCATTATACATTAAAAAACACTTCTTAAATATAGGAGCTTCATTGGGAATGGGCCTATCAACTTGAATTAATGCCACAGTACCTATATTTTGCCTTCTCACAGTTGCACAATAATCCCACAACCTTAGGTATTGCTCTCTATGATTCCCTTCAATTACTTCCAAGGCTTTCTTTTTTGCTCTATACACTTTACTTGCAGATACATTGAGCATATGGTCCCTTCTGACAGACTTTTTCATTGAATTAACCTTCCATGTTGGATCATCCACAAGTTTCTCCATATATTGTTCAGAAAGCCAAGTTGAAGTTGCGCTTCTATTGTTATAAGTTCTCCCACAAGAATATGGATCACCCCTAAGGCTCTTAATCTAAAATGTGCTAGTACTATGCATTTGAGACGCATGTAACCACCAACCACATTTTAACTTACAAACTACTGTCACTCTATCACTATCATTCTTTTTGTACTTGAACTCATATCCTTTTTTAATTGAATGCATCTTTAAGGCCTTCCTAAATATCTTAATATTTGCAAAAGTCACCCCCAATTTAAGATCAAGATCTTTCATTTCGGTTTTATCATTGAACTCAAGATACTCAATCTTATGTTCATCACCATCAGAGTTATATGGGCTCCTAAGTAGCTCATTATTTTCCTCATCTGAAAAATCATGGACCATCTTACAACCATCTTGCACATATTCCTCTTAATTGACCCCTCACTGTCACTTGAACTCATTAATGTGTCATCATCTAGAAAGAACTCATAGTCTGAGTCATTACTGTCATCATTTACATTCCAGTCATAACCATATTCACTACCATCATCAATATCTTCTAACTCAACTATTTTACCCATATCCAATGTTTTATTACTGCATATAATCTCCTTATCTTGACTACCCACTGTGACCTCATTGTTTACTTTGCCTTTACCCATACCCATATCTTTATTAACTTCTGCCAAATGCTAAATGTAGACATAAACATGTTTTACCCCATTATGGCATACAAACATATCTAGTACATCTATATCAGTAATTAAATGCTTCAGTCCATCAAGAAATATATAATCAGGAGGAGACAGATAAAAACAGCTATATTCATTAGAGTTATACCCTAACTTATTGATAATGGCATGTATCTCGGTAATGGACATCATATCCGGGTCCATATTTATGGCCTCATATGCCCCATCCACATAATCAACAAATGGACTATCGTGAAACTTCCCCACATGTAAAATATGCAGAACATGCTTCAAATCAGCCATATTCTACAAAAAGAATCATTTTTAATTATTTATTATGTACAAAGAGTTATAAAATGGAATGTTGTCAGAGAAAGTGAAGAACATACAAACAAATTGTATATTATTAGGGACCACTTGTCTTTAATATTCCCAACAACCAAGTTGCAATAAACTAAAGAAACATAAAGCCAAAAAATATAATTTTTAACTTTACATGGGGATCTACGTAGGTGTAGACACCCCGATCCGTGACCCCCGCAAGAACCCTAACGACCTTCGAGAACTACTATTTTTGGGACCGGGACCCACCCGAGCACCCGGAACTACCCCTAAGGGGTTTGTTGGCCAACAAACCCATTTTTAAGAGAGATTGTCGCGCGACAATCACACTATGTCGCGCGACAATCACACTATGTCGCGCGACAATCCCTCCTGACACCCGACCATCCACTCTCTGACACATCAGTCTGTCAGAAACATCACTTCAGCCGTTTGTCGCGCGACATAGGACACATTGTCGCGCGACATATGCCCCTTTTGGGGAAGTGTCGCGCGACATACTCTCCCGAGCAGTATAAATAGGCCAACACCCCCCAAAGGTTCCAGGGCAGCGACTTGGGATTGGAGAATTCTAAGCTTTAAATCTGATTTTCTAGTATTTTATCAAGCATTCTCTATTATTATCTTATTTCTAAAGAATTATCGAGTCTATTCTCGACACTCGACGTGTCCCGTCTCTGGAATCGAAATCTCGAAAATATCTGAAGAAGGAAAAGATCATTATCGCCAGAGATCTCTCTGCCGTATTATATTTTCTTTCTTACTATTATTCTCGTCGGGAAGGTAAAGAAAGTCTCTTCTAGTATTTAACATTAAATATATGTGTACTTGTTTCATTTCTGTTATTCTGTCCACGTTTTATTTGAATAAACTTATTGCCAAGTTACAAATAGTCTACCGTTTTTAAAACAAAAGACCCTGATAAAACTATTTACAAAACCAGAAGAGTAAGTATATTACCATCCAGATAAAATCCTGTTTTTAAAACCCGGACCGGTAAAACTTACTTAGGAATTAAAAACCCAGTATATCCTATCTGTTTCATAGATTGTGATACATCTGGTAGAACTCCTCTCAAGAGTTCCAATTCCATATTGAATTAGTTCCACTAAAAGATCTAAACTTTTCCAAAACAAGTCAAAACCCGAGAAAACCGTCATTATCCGAAAAATAATACGGGAAACTCCCTCTTTAAAGAAAATAACTTTTATCACTTGTATTTGCATTTCTCAAAACTCAACATTGGATCTCGGAACACAAAAGTTTTCATCCCTTTTCCCGTTTTCCCTAAGAATTAGGGTTTTTACTTAGAAAGTAGTAGACTGTCGATAAAAGCATCCAAGTTTTTCAACATAGAATAAACACATAAAAGACCAATAGAGACCGAAAGGGCGGAATGGGTGCTTAACACCTTCCCAAACCGTAATATAGTTTTCGAGCCCTATAAAATCCTGGTTTCGTCTACAAACATGTAGAGAAAGGCTTATCTGTAGCCTTTCCTCTTACACAACTATTTTGTACGTTTTCTCTTAAAACGTACTGGCGACTCTGAACGAACCCCTTTGCATCTAGAATAGACATAGGGACACCTGATATAAATCAACAAAAGACGCTCTAGCAAATGGAACGACGGAATCAGTTCCGACGTTTCAGACGCCCAACCAAACGGGGACGAGACCCGGGGGGGTCGCATTTGCGGATTCTCACAGTGGCGACTCTGCTGGGGACACTGTTAGAAAACTAGACTCTTATATATGGACTTTTTGTTTTATCTGTTGAAAACTTGCTTTTACTGCTTTCCCTACTTATGTTAATTGATTGAGAAAAAACTTTTTTCTAAGAATGGGAGTTTTTCAAAATGTACGTAATCAAGATGAAGATATTTGTAAAACCAACCTTTCAAACTTTACGCGCACTATCACAAATCATGCATTGGTTATACGAGTGCGAAATTACCCCAAATCCTCGGAAGTATTATAAGTGAGTAGGGAGTTGGCTTGCTTGGGCCAACATAAACTGAAAGCATTTACTTTCACTCTCCTTGGCCAAGTACGCCCCCGAGGTATATCGAGTGACGAGAATACTCACATACCTGGGAAGTATATCAAAAGGCTCTTGCACGTACCCGCCCTTGGGGTATATCGCAAGGTCTTGCCAAATAAGAGGGAGCCTGAAGCCTTAAACCGTTCGTACACCTGCACTGCATATAAGATTGAGTCGGCTAAAACACTTGTCAAACAGCCGTAGGGGATGTACCACCTTACGGCTTACTTTCCAACACTTTTTTAAAATCTGAGGCTCTTCTCGGCAATTTTTAGTGGTTCTTTTGGCAAAAATTGAGTCGCATCACAGTCTTCATTCATCTTCGCTACATTGGTTTCGTCTACAGTCGTGAAGCAACGACAGACTGGAAGGTTGGGCCGGTCGAGATCACACCGGGAGACTAGTGAGACCAAGCACACCTGGAATGGCCGATGAACGCGAGAACCGAGGGACAGATCAGAGCCTAGCCGAGGCGTCTGCAGCTCAACCAACTTTAGCCGAGATGCACCGTTTGTTGACGACCGTCAGCATGAACTTGGCAAACCTCACAAACGAGCAACAGAATACCCGTGTCCGAATAGAGGAGTTGTCAGCCGAACGAGCCGCACCACCGGGTTTTGAACGACTACCACCGAATCGAGATCTGAACCAAGGGCAGTCTTCACAAGTGCTTCCCCCAGTTCAAGGAACCAATCTACCCCAAACGGGTCCCATCATAGCCGGTCCCGTTCAAACTGACCCCAACAATCAGAATCAATGGGCCCCGGATTCAGGCCCCACTTATCAGCAACAAGAGCCACCCATAGTTTGGCCGCAACCCCAAGTGCAACCCGAATTTGACCCCCAATACCAGCCATGGCCACAAGTCCCCGCAAGACCTGTTCCACCACTGGCCCCAGTAGCCCCTCCCAATGAATACCCAGACATCAACTGACTTCGAGCAGTGTATGCAGAATCGGTTATAGCTCGGGAACAGCCCGATGAGGCATCAAGAGAAAGCGAAGAGATGAAGAAACTGAAAGAGCAGATAAAAATTCTACAAAGAGGAGTCTCTCTAATAAAAGGGGCAGACGAGATTACGGATATGAATGCCTTCTCCCTCTACCCAGAAGCAAGATTACCCCAGGGATTCAAACTCCCTTCCATCACTAAATTCACAGGAACCACACCCCCTAAAACCCATCTCCAATCCTACATCAGATACATGCAAGTATCCGGCTGTGGAGAGCCGGAGCTGGCTCAGGCCTTTCACATGACCCTCACGGGGGCCGCCCTGAGATGGTTTTTTGATCTGAAGAGACACTACACGAAGACTTGGGGAGATATTGTGAAGGAGTTCATGACCAAGTACGGGTCCAACGAGGACTTGAAAATTACCCATAAACACCTAGAAATGGCCAAGCAAGGCGAGAAGGAAAGCTTCAGCGATTTCGTCACGCGCTGGAGGGAGATGGCCTCCCAAATGTCCAAACGGCCTGATAAAGAAGAACAGTTGGAGATCATTCAGAAGAACTTCACTCCAGCCGTACTGAGTTGCATGGGGAAACATGTATTCCCACACTTCAGAGCCCTCTTGAGTATGGGATCACAAGTAGAAGAGGAATTGGCCAAGAAAGCTGAAATCGACACCAAGAAAGCCTCATACACCGGGAGAAAAACAACCACTCCAGCCGTGAATCAACTAAGCTCATACCCCTACCAACAAAACCCTTTCCAACAATCACAACAAGCCCCTCCGATGAGTTGGCCTGCACAAGGAGACTCTTCAAACACCGAGGCTAAGAGGAGGAAAAACTTCTGCACCCTCCCCATTACCCTGGTCAAAAGCCTGGAACTACTCCGAAAGGCCGGATTGATCACTCCACTCAACCCGCGCCCCCCACCAAACCCTATTCCCAGCACCTGGAGAATGAACGAGAACTGTGCATACCATCAAGCAGCTGGCCACGACACGGAACGCTGCTTGGCTCTTCGCCATCGTATCCAGGACCTCATTGAAGTCGGAACCATCCCCGCACCCGGCAGACAAAATGTTACCAACAACCCCCTGCCCAACCATGCTCCACCTGCAGGGATTAATGCCTTGACCACTAATGAAGAAGGCTTCGATCCCGTAGGGCTCATTCGAAATGACCCGGCCTACAAGGCACCCACAGTACTACCAGTAAAGGCTCAAGTAGCACCAGGCCTCAATCCGATAATTGACCAATGGATGGCTAAAATGAACTTCCTACCCGGACAGGGTTTAGGAAGGACAAATCAGGGAATCTCACAACCACTCACAATAAAAACCAATCCCGGAAAATCTGGGATAGGATGGACCCAGGAAAAGAAGAAACAACCGTAGAAACCACGGGCCCCCCTAAGGAGACAATCTATATGACAGAAACCTCCCCCGGGACCTTCAGTTGGTCGGAAGAGCCAGAGACATCAAAAATCTCAGAGGGATCAGACCCAGCATCCCTTTGGATCCAACAAATTATCCACTCAGGAAGGGTATACCAGCCACCACCAATGGATGCCGAGAAATCACACCTCTTAAGGAAATAGGAAAAGATCGAGTACTTGAGCAGTTGAAGAAAACCCAGGCACACATCACCATTTGGGGCCTCTTGGTTGCCTCCAAACCTCATAGGACCGCCTTCATCAAACTTTTAGACGAGGCCGTCATATCACCAGACTCCACACCCGAACAATTGCCAAAAATGATAGGGTCACTTACAGTCCAAAGAAGTCTGTCATTTTCAGATGAAGACTTGTCTCTATTGGGGAGGAAACACAGCCTGGCCCTCTATATCACCGTTCGGACCCGAGGAAAAATCCTTCCACAAGTCCTTATCGACAACGAGTCAACCGTAAACGTCTGCCCCCTGAAGACCGCCAGATGTCTGGGTATCTTAGACTCAGAACTTTCCCCATTAGCTGTGACTGTTAGAGCCTATGACAATACCAGAAGGGCCATTCTGGGTTCTCTAAGGCTTGATCTCATTGTCGGACCCGAAAATTTTTCGGCCGACTTTCAAATCATAGACATTCCCTCAAGTTTTAACCTCCTGTTGGGAAAAGCATGGCTACACGACATAGGAGCACTCCCCTCCTCCTTACACCAGAAGATCAAGATACCGTTCGAAGGGAATGTAATCACCATCCAAGGAGATCCTGAAAGGACCTTGGCGGATCTGGAGTTACCCGTATTAGGCATCGGGAGCCAGAGTATACAGCTGAGAGGCTTTTCTTACGAGCCTCAAGTACAAACTCTCACCACCCAAAAAATCGAGTATCTACCCCCTGACAATATCCCCGGACTCAGCACCAAAATCACCAATATGCTGAGAATGATGAAGTACTTACCCGGGGCCAGTCTAGGAATGGGACAGCTAGGGTTACTCCAAGCCTTAGAGCCAGTGACGAGGCACGAAAAAGAGGGTTTGGGGTACCAGCATACCAAAGAAGACAACCAAGAGAAAAGAAGTCGAGGGCATCAGTATCCGAGCTGTAGCTCTCTGAATGGGTTTTTCGTCAAATAAGGAGAGGACTTCCCCTTTTGCGGCTTTCAAGAGCCCTGGAGAAACAGCGACGGAGAGAACCTTCCAGGATGGGAAATCTTCTATGAATAGAACCTTTATATCAAAGAAAACATTGAGCACAGTTTCTCTACCAAACTAACGATCGGGTTGAGGGAAGAAGATAAGGACAAAGAAGAGGAAGAGGAAGAAATGATCGGAGATCTCTTCGACATCATGGCTCTAGGGGACGATGAGCCAGGAGACGACCCTGTACACTTGATACACACTGATCCAAATTACAAAGGGGGAAATAGCGAAATTGTAAAGGTGAGAGGTAAGAGTGAGGGTAGGGCTAGGGAGGAGTCACCCCTAGATTTACTTTTCAAACTTATACCTGTAAACACTATTATCAATGAAGAAAACTATATTTTGCGTTATCCTGTTGATTTTAATTCTGTAATTGCTTATATGGAGTTGGAGAAACTAAACGAACACCCCAAACGGGAGGAGCAGCGTATACAGAGCGAGAAAGGAGACACTCTTATGGTTAACCTCGGGACGGAGGAGGAAAGAAAAGAGGTCCGTATTGGGGCAAGTCTAAGTGGGACAGAAAGAGAGGAATTCACATAAACTCTGAAAGAGTACGTGGATGTCTTCGCCTGGTCCTATGCGGATATGCCAGGTTTGAACAGCCAGATAGTCATGTACAAGATACACACTAAGCCGGAGTTTAAGCCCGTCAAGCAAAAGTTGAGAAAACTTACGCCTGAATGGTCCCTAAAAGTAAAAGAAGAAGTGATGAAACAACTGAGTGTGGGGTTCTTGCGGGTGATCGAGTACCCTTCATGGTTGGCCAATATTGTACCCGTCCCAAAAGCAAATGGGAAAGTTCGCATGTGTGTGGATTACCGAGATCTCAATAAAGCCTGCCCAAAAGACGATTTTTCATTGCCCAACATTGATTTGATAGTAGATAACACCGCCAACCATGCCCTGAAGTCATTCGTAGATGGTTTCGCCGGATATAATCAGATCAAAATGCATCCGGATCACCAAGAGAAAACAACGTTTATCACACCGTGGGGGACATACTGCTACACCGTTATGCCATTCGGGCTGAAGAATGCCGGAGCAACGTATCAGAGGGCAGCAACAGCTATCTTCCACGACATGATTCACAAAGAGGTAGAGGTGTATGTGGACGACATGATAATCAAGTCAAAGAAAAGGGAAGGCCATGTGCCAGCCTTGCGAGCCTTCTTTGACCGGCTCCGCCAGTATCAGATGAGACTCAATTCGCAGAAATGTGTGTTCGGGGTAACCAAAGGAAAACTCCTGGGGTATGTCGTCAGTAAAAAGGGGATCAAGGTAGACCCTGCCAAAGTTCGAGCTATCCAAGACATGCCCGAGCCTCGTACCAAAAAAGAAGTCTGGAGATTTCTGGGTAATTTGCAATACATCAGCAGGTTCATCTCTCAGCTTACTCAAACTTGTGAACCCATCTTCAAACTCCTGAGGAAGTCTTCACCAGGAAAATGGGACGATCAGTGCCAAGAGGCTTTTGACAGAATTAAGAATTACCTCTCCAACCCCCCAGTTTTAGCCCCATCACAGACCGGACTACCACTAATCCTATACCTGACCGTCATTGATTCAGCTGCAGGAGCCATGCTAGCCTAACACCTGACCGATACACGGAAAGAGCAAGCCATCTACTACATCAGCAAAAAATTGTCCCCATTTGAGATAAACTACACGCCTTTGGAGAAATCATGCACTGCTCTCGTCTGGGTAACGTAAAAATTACGGCATTATATGTTGACTTTCCCAGTCATCTTAGCATCACGAATGGATCCGTTGAAATACCTCTTCGAGAAACCAGCTCTCTCGAACCGCATGGCAAAATGGTTATTTTTACTCTCCGAATTTGACATCACTTACGTAACCCAGAAGGCAGTCAAAGGAAAGATCATAGCTGATTACCTGGCCCACAATCCGATATTAGGGGATATGCTAGAAGAAGCCGAATTCCCGGACGAAACTATCATGAATGTCGAGACCGATGAGGACTGGAAGTTATACTTCGACGGGGCCGCCAAGCGAAATGGAAACGGGATAGGCATCCTGTTAGTCTCTCCAGACCAAACTCACTCCCCGGTATCATATCGTTTGGACTTTTTCTGCACCAACAACATGGCCAAATATGAAGCCTGCATTATCGGGTTAGAGATCGCGCTCCAAAAGGGTATAAAGAGAATATAGATATATGGAGATTCAGCACTAGTGGTTCACCAAGTTCTGAAGGAATGGAAGATCAGAGATGAGAAACTAGTCACCTACCTTGCCCGACTGAAGGATGTCGCGGGAAAGTTCGAGCATGCGGAATTTTACTATGTCCCCAGGTCACAAAAAAGTTTTACTGACGCACTGGCAACCCTGGCATCTATGATCGATATCCCGGAGGGGATGGAAGAAATAACTCTTACAGTACAAAAGAAGTCAGGACCAGCACACTGCATGGCCTTGAAAGTAGAGAATGGAGAGACTGGGGACTCAACCGCTTGGTTTTACGATATCTGGAACCTGCTAAAAAATCACCAGTATCCCGAGCAAACAGACAAGAAAACACGGGTCACACTCAGGAGACTAGCATTAGGGTTCATACTTTGTGCCGGTAGGCTATACAAAAGGAACTACAACAGGACCCATCTCCAATGTCTGGCAGAGAAAGAGTCCGTCAAAATGATGGATCAAATACATGGGGGCGATTGTGGGCCTCACATGAGCGGCCATACACTTGCCCGCAAGATCATCAGGCAAGGCTATTACTGGTCTACCCTACAGAACGACTGCGTTAACCACGTACACCATTGCCACAAATGCCGGATTTATGCTAGATCTCAGAAACTGCCTCCGAAAGAGTTGTACAACATGACTGCCCCCTGGCCATTCGCAACCTGAGGAATCGACATCATCGGAAAGATTTCACCCAAAGCCAGCAACGGCCATGAATTCATATTAGTGGCCATCGACTACTTCACCAAATGGGTAGAAGCCGAGTCTTTCCAAACCCTTGACGCCAGAAAGGTCGCCCGATTCATCCGACGGAACATCATCTGCCGGTATGGGGTCCCGCAAGAGATAATCTCGGACAACGGCACTCATTTCGAGGGGGAGGCTAATCTTGTCATAGAAGAATACGGTATTACCTGACACAGATCTTCGCTATACAGACCGCAAACCAATGGCGCAGTCGAGGCCGCCAACAAGAATTTGAAGAATATCCTAAGCAAAATGACTGATATCTGCCGAGACTGGCTAGAGAAATTACCATATGCATTGTGGGGATACCGCACCACTGAGAGGGTCTCCACCGGGGCAACCCTGTTCTCCCTTACGTATGGAATGGAAACAGTCCTTCCTGTTGAGTTAGAGGTCCTCTCTCTCAGGGTAATGCTAGAAAATCAAGTCAATGAACTGGAATGGGTCCAGGCACGTCATAACGAGCTAGCCCTACTGAATGAGAAGAGATTGAAAGCCGCGTACCACCACCAAGGGTATCAGAAGAGAATCGCTCAAGCATTTAACCAGAAAGTAAAGATTCGGGGTATCAATGAGAACGACATCGTATTGAAAGAAATTCGAGAGTCAGCCAGAGATCCAAGGGGAAAGTTCGGGCAGAAGTGGACAGGGCCATATATCGTCAAAGAAATTAATACAGGGGGTGCCGCTATACTCGCTGACTTAGACGGAGAGTTACTACATTCACCAGTCAACATGGACCGACTGAAGAAGTATTATCAATAGGCATAAACATGTGTAGATAAGAACTACGTAAACCTGAGCCCCGACTCAAACTTTTGTTCTTTGTAAAAATCAAAAGGGGAACGTAGGCAACCTGAGAAGTGACTTCAGGCCCAGTTTTAACTTTGTAAAGAAACTTATTTTTTCATAAACAGTCTTTCATATATTATTAAAACAGTGGTTCAGAACACCGAAAGTTACAAAGGAGTTACAACATACAGAAGAGACTAATCCCTAGGGGTTGGCCACACTGGGTCCTCAGTAGCCAAATCGATTCGAGCCTCATCCAGGATCTGGTACGCAAAAATAATGTTCTCCTCTGTGGGTGCAGAATCCATGAACCGGAACCACTCAATTTGGAAGGGATCATCAATCAGCTCTCCTTCCAGAAACCCCCAACGAAAGCGGATAACATCAGCCCGAAAGGGCCGAGTAATACCGAAACGGGCATAGTTGAATTGACGAGTCAATCGAGCACGCCACATCCTCTCTACCGATAAAGAAACATGCTTGGTCACAAACTTAGATTCAGAGGAGAAATTGTTTAGACCAAGGGGAATGTCCTGAGGAACGTTGAACTGCCGAAGAAGACGTCCTGGGAGATAAAAGGAGGTGAACCCGAGCCCATGGAGCCTAACATAGTTCTGACCCCCAGTATTAAGCACCATCGCCCTCAACTTCCACCAGGGGATGTTCCACCGAATGGCACAAAAATTCTCCGAGAACCACACCGACCAATCAGAGGAAGACATGGTCAAAGCACCAAAGAGGGGATGATGGAAGAAATGAGTCAGATTGTCAAGCCGAACCCCATTAAAGCCCACCGATCGGAAGCGCTCCAATAGCCACATATATAGTAAATGTGGACTCCCCTAAAAAAGGGTGAAGCCCCTTTGAACATCATCCAGACCATTCAGGGTCTCTGCAAGAACAATGAGGACTATGGACTTTTCATTCCTAGCATGGTAGATCAAACTCAGAATAGTCGGATCAACGCGGGAAGAACCCGTCACTAGTAACATATCAGAGACAAGGCAGATCAAGGCCGCCGCAGTACGCCCCACGCCATAAGTGGCTCTATCTTCGTAACAATGAAAGAACCTCACCATTTTATGGAGGTCAAGGAGTCCGTCGATAATGAAACCATCACAGGCCGCCTGGGGAATGTCTAACAAAGCAATTAGCATGTCGCGCGGACCGATTTCTTCTATGGGAACTGCCATTGGGAGACGAAGGTCAGAACGCAACAGTCAGGAGAACTCCTCATAAGTCGGGCATAGCTCATCTAGTCCAAAGCGGAAGAGATGGTCCGCAGGACTTCAGAAATACAGGGCACCTAACAGAAAAGAAAAATCGACGGGACGATGGCACCAGCCCGCTAAAGGACTAAAAGCACCGAAGTTCAAACTATTTTCAGAAGATATCAAAGCATCTCGGGCATTAACGTAAGAAAAATCAGATTTTGTGCGATAAGAAGACATTTTGGAAGGGTGTGGGGATGAAGGAAGGAAGATTGGTGTATTTATAACAAAAAAGAGGGTCTTGTACCTGTTTGTCGCGCGACAAACCCTTGCCCAGGAGGGATTGTCGCGCGACAAACTCACTTACGGCCACCCCATTTTTGTTTTTTCTTTACATAAAAGTCATTCTTGCCAAAAGAATCATTTCTGGATGCATTCTTGTTCTCACTTTGTTCTTTTTACAGAAAACCTAAATGTCACTACAGTACAAGGTATTGCTTCTAAATCACTGACTCATATATACATATATATATATCTTTCACAGATAGAGAATAATAATATATATCATCAGACACAAATAAAGATTTTTATAAAAATCCAATAAAAGAACAGTTTTCAAAAACTACATGATCTGTCTAAAGCACATCTAAAAATAAATACATATCTGTCCGAACTAACAAAAATGCAGAAAAAGAAAAAACTAATCTACTCAAGAGCGTTTTGACACGCTCCCACTATCACCCGAGCCCTCCTCGGGAGTAAGATCAACTACTGGGACGCCTGGAATAGGAGGAACTGCAGCCTGGGAAGGCCCCGTCGACTGGACAGGAGCCGTAGGACGGATCACCGATGATCAAGAACGCCTAGAAGTCCGACTGCTACTCCTTCGAGACTCCGTCCGGGCACGAGAAAAAGTCGGGGGATCGTCCGGCCGCAAGGAAACGTCGATGGCCCTCTAGTAGTCACGCATATAAGCTGGAGGGTCTCGACCGACGTACTGGAGCAAGTTCCAGCTGTAGAGGTACTGGGCGTGCCAAGCTCGCAGATCTGCCACCCGTACGCTCACCCGCTGAAAAAAGACATAAAGACAAGAGAATCAGCACAGTCAAGAGAATAAATAAGCACAGTTAAAATCAAGAGAATGTAAAGAAGGGACCTCATCACCAGGGCGACCCCCCAAGTAGTCAAAAGTATCCTCAGGAAGAGGGTACTCAGGGACGGTATATCGACGTAGACCAGCGCCGACATAAGAGATGTCTCTGGGGAGTGGGGGTAGATCTACCCACGGAATGGACGACCCCGCCGGGACAGCTGCAGAAGTGGACCCTCCCTCCTCACAAATAGGAAACAAAAGAGGACGAGAAGATGAGCCGCCGAGACCTGGAGATCGGGCTGGAAGCCCCATAGCAGTCGTCGGGAGAGGAGTCAATGTGGCGTAAGTACGGACCCCCGGAGGATCCACCATAGCCGTCGCCCTCAAAGGCGGGACCCTACTAGAAGGAGTAGTCGCCGCAGCAGGAGGGGTCTGCCCGAACTGCTCATAATCCGTCCCAAGGTTCGCAGGCTCCCAGGACCTCTCAGAAAATCCTGCTCTCCCCTCGGCAGTCTCAGCAGCAGCAAAGAGGACCTCCGGAGATACAGAAGGGCCGGTAGGGAACTCAAAACCCTCAGCACGCCGCTCCTCCACGGGTGTCGTCTGAGGTGGCTGCTCCGGAGCCGCTGTCGTATCATCACCCTCACCCCCTGACTTATCGCCACCTTCGGCAGCAGCAGGGATGTCCCTCTCCCCCTCGGGGTCCTCATCCTCGGAATTCAAGATGTTGTCCCTCTGATCAGGGACAGGTGGCAAGTGACCCGGAACCACTCTGGCTAGGTGAGCCTGTCCTCGTATGTAATGGGGATCACCTCCCAATGCCCAGTATCTCTCATAAAAGACTCGTCCCCGAGTCCCCTTCGGCTCCCTCATCAAATAATGGGCAGCAAAAGCGGCGTAGTCTCCCTCCTCGGTGAATGTCTGAAAACTAAGTCCGTCCACCAAGGCCTGCACCGTCACCAGATCAATCTCGCCCGTCCGCCTCATCAGAACTGGGGGAAATAGTGGAACTCGAGGCCACTGGGCCGGTGTGTGCTAGCGAATAACCCTCTCGTCCAAATAGAAATGAAGGCCATACTCGTCCCGGATAAGCCGCCTAGTCCTCGAGGCGGTCAGAGCACGACCATACCCAAAATGGAGACCCAGATCACCCCAGGGGGCCCACTCAATCTGCAAAGAGAACGAAATTTTTATTTCAGTTATTTATATTCTATTTACAATTTATTTATTGAAAGGAAAAAGTACTAAAATATTTACCTGCTCCTCTAGCAGGTCATGGACGGCAGCAGCACCGGTCTCTCGAGTCCGGTATACATAAGGGGCCCTGTAGTTTCCCGCGATGAATCGGCGGAGAAAGAAAAACTGATCCTCGTTCTCGACGAGGAGATCCACCTGGACGCGCCCCAAACGGGTATACGCCACAAACCAACTCTGAAGAAGAAACATAAAGAATATCAGCAATAATCAAACAAGAAAGATGTAAAGAACTGAAACAGAAGTCAAAAGGATAAAAGTATGTACCTCCCACAACAATGAGATGCCCTTGAGGTTCAGGGCTAAATGGCGAGAAACCTGGTCCATATCATCATATAGGACTGTAAGGATGAAGCCTCCCCAGTCGTAATCGAACATGATGTTGAAATCCCAGAGATAGGGCAGCCACCAGAGATGGGCCGTGTCTCCCCCACGGACCTCGAACAGATCGTGGAGCTTCAGTAGAAGAAGGACGCGGGCATACTGGCGCGCCTCCTGACGGGTCATTGGCGCCCCTGAGGCAACTAATCGGGCTCTCTCCGTCGCTAGCCGAGTAACTAAGACGGCCCGAGGAATCGTATCACCGGAACTCTGTCGCTCCGGAAATCATCCTAATGCACCAACGATGCCCTCTGCTGTCAGACGCAAGGGGACATCGATCTGTATAGGGACCCCCTGAAGGAATCCCGGTCAGAGCGAACAAGTCGAGGGGGGTCATCGTCATCTCCCCCCAGCTCCAGTGAAAAGTGTGAGTGGTGTCCCACCAGTGACAGGCCAGAGCTGACACCAACACAGCTGCCCTAGATACCCGCTCCAGGAGGGCATCAAAGAGAGAGCCAAAAGGAGTTGCGAGAAGCAACTCCTGGACAGGGGCCGGTGCCTGTCGCCACTCTAAAGAAATGGTGTTGGGAGAACCCCAACCACGGCCAACCCACTGCAGACAAAAAGAACGAGTACAGGATTAGGAGGATGTTTTGGTGTAATTATGAGAAATATGGGGTTATAAGGGTAAATTATGTAATTTTCCAAAACCTGACGGTACTTTGGTGTAATTATGAGAGTTATAGGGTTATAAGAGTAAATTATGTAATTTTCCAAAAACCTGAGGGTACTTTGGTGTAATTATGAGAAATATGAGGTTATAAGGGTAAATCATGTAATTTTCCAAACCTAAGGGTACTTTGGTGTAATTATGAGAAATATGGGGTTATAAGGGTAAATCATGTAATTTTCCAAACCTGAGGGTACTTTGGTGTAATTATGAGAGTTATAGGGTTATAAGGGTAAATTATGTAATTTTCCAAAAACCTGAGGGTACTTTGGTGTAATTATGAGAGATATGAGGTTATAAGGGTAAATTATGTAATTTTCCAAACCTGAGGGTACTTTGGTGTAATTATGAGAGATGTAGGATTATAGGGGTAAATTATGTAATTTTCCAAACCTGAGGGTACTTTAGTGTAATTATGAGAGATATGGAGTTATGGGGGTGCATTATGTAATTTTCTAAAGCAGGCATAAAAGATATCGCAAGTAAAAGTATGTGTTCACTAAATCGGATGTTATCTCTAAGCAGACATGCATATTAACGTTGATTTAAATAAACATACAGGAAATGACAGAAATAAACAAATGAATAAAAGAAGACATACCAGAGATCGATGATGAATCTCGTGGGAAACGGGCTCCATCAAGAGCCACGGAATGTCCGGGACCGGAGCAGCCCGGGTAACGTCGCGGTAGACCACCGCCCGACCGCGGTCTACCCCATCCTCACCGTACCAATCAAGGTCGGCCCAGTCGTCGTGGTGAGGGCTGCAGCGAAGAACGCCCTGAACGTCTGTAAAAGTGACCTCCTCCTGGTCACCCTCCAGTCTATCAGGATGTGCAGGGTCTGTAGACACCCCGATCCGTGACCCCCCCAAGAACCCTAACGACCTTTGAGAACTACTGGTTTCGGGGTCCGGACCCACCCGAGCACCCGAAACTACCCTAGGAGGGTTTGTTGGCCAACAAACCTGTTTTTTTAGAGAGATTGTCGCACGACATATCACATTGTCGCGCGACAATCCCTGATATGTCGCGCGACAAACCCCTCTGCACCCGACCAACCACTTTCTGACACATCACAGTGTCAGAACCATCACTTCAGCCGTTTGTCGCGCGACAAACCCCTCTGCACCCGACCAACCACTTTCTGACACATCACAGTGTCAAAATCCATCACTTCAGCCGTTTGTCGCGCGACAAAGAGATATGTCGCGCGACAAACAGGTACAATGATCAGGTTTGTCGCGCGACACTTCTCCTTTTTTGGGGAATGTCGCGCGACAATCTATCCCGAGCATTATAAATAGGCCAACACCCCCATGGGTTCTAGACGGCAACTTCTCGCCACAATTTCTATACTAAAATTCCTTATTCTCTCTGATATTTTCTAATCTTTAAGCCTTCTCCGGAAGCATCTGCGATAACATTTATTTCCGCAAGAGTCTCGGATCTAATCTTGGCACCCGGTGTACCACCTTCTAGAGTCAGACCGCTGGAAATATTTCTAAGAGGAAAAGCTAATATTCGCCGGAGGTCTTCTCTGCCGTATTATATTTTCTCTCTCTTATTCTTATATATATCGTCGGGAAGGTAACTAAAGTCTCTTCTAGTAATTAAATAAGATATTTGTATATTAGTTTTATTGTAGACTTGTAAGCGAAGTGGCGACATAGTTGTGGTAGATTCCTAACGCGCTCGAAAATCAGGTTTTCATTAGTTATTTCCAGAAAGCAGTAGAATATCAGTAAAAGCATCCAAGTTTTCCAACATAGAATAAACATATAAGACCACTAGAGACCGAAAGGGCGGAATGGGTGCTTAACACCTTCCCAAACCGTAATATAGTTCCCGAACCCTATAGAATCCTGGTTTCGTAGACAAGCGTGTAAAGAAAGGCTTATCTGTAGCCTTCCCTCTTACACAATCATTTTGTCCGTTTTCTCGTAAAACGTACTGGCGACTCTGAACGAACCCCCTTGCATCTAGAAATAGGATAGAGGGACTCCCGATATGAATTATCAACACGTAGAAGCAAATGGAACAACGGAATCCTTTCCGATGTTTCAGACTCCCACCAACGGGAACGAGACCCGGGGGTCGCATTTACGGATTCTCACAGGGTCCATCCGTGTATATGGAATATATGAGAGAAATAAAAAAAGTCAAAAAAGCGGCAGAGCTTCCGCGCTTGAGAGAGGAGAGAAAGAAAGCTAGAGAGAGAGAAATGAGAGAATGAGGTGGAATGAGCTCAGCAAAGGGCTTATATAGTGGGGCAGTTTGTCACGCGACAAATAGCCACATTGTCGTGCGACAAAGAGCCAGACACCGAAGTGTCGCGCGACAAACCCATCCCACCCCTGATTTTTTTGACCTTTGTCTCATTTTATCTCTTGCAAGGGTACTCCAAATAAGCAGTTTTTCGAGAAAATTGCTAAAAACCGCACACAGAGGACAAAAAAATCAAGGAGGACTTCCAAATCATCTCTCCGAAAGTGCGAAAACAAAATACAAACGGATAAAGTAGTCTTTGATCTCCCAAAAAGGACCGAGACCATCAATGAGAAAAAGCAGGATATCAAAAATAAGACGGGGATAGAAAAAATTAAAATAGTAGAAAAGAGAAAAACCCGCATGAGCGCCCAAAGCGAGCGAGAGAAATAGAAATGCAGAGTGACAGGGAGAGCCACACCAAAAGTGACAGCTAAGCCAAAACTGGCTCAGGGCTTCGTTTTGGGTGAGTAAGGCTCCTGATCACGACAAAGAGATGAAAAGACTCCTGGTCAAAAACAGAGAAGGCCAGGAAAAGTCTTCCCCAAAAGAGGGAGAAATAAGGGCATTGAAAAACAGAATACGATGTGGGCCCACCAAAAGAGAAAACTAAGAAGAGAACAGGGATCAGAGATTGAACTTTCAACAAATTTTCTTTTCAGCACGATACAGAAGAGATGGTTTGGAAATCCTCGGACCATCACTCTGCGGAGAGCAAAAGAAATCCGAAAATTACCTTCTAAGAGAAGTATCTTCACTCGAGGAAAACATGAGAGTTAAAATTCAGAAAGATACAGGAAAACGGACATCCGGATTAGACCCCGAAAAGCTCTTTTCACCCTCACTGAGATTTCTCTCGCTCACTCTAGCAGTCTAAGATAACGATTGAAAAGAAAACACAAACACAAGCCCTTTTCGGAGGCAAAACACAAACACAAGCCCTTTTCGGAGGCAAATCACAAACACAAGCCCTTTTCGGAGGCAAATCACAAACACAAGCCCTCGCTAGAGGTGAGATACTCACAAAGCCTTCCCAGAGGCAAAATTTTCTTTCTTATTTACATATCAAAAAGCCATCCCAGAGAGGCACATGGTAGTCCTCCCACCTGAGGCGAAGCCCTCCCAGAGAGGCACACGGTAGTCCTCCCACCTGAGGCGCAATGGTAGTCCTCTCACCTAAGGCGAGAAGATCAAAAAGCCTTCCCAGAGAGGCAGTGTAGCAATGGTAGTCCTCCCACCTGAGGCGAAGCCCTCCTAGAGAGGCACACGGTAGTCCTCCCACCTGAGGCGAGAAGATCAAAAGCCCTCCCAGAGAGGCACAGTGTAGCAATGGTAGTCCTCCCACCTGAGGCGAAGCCCTCCCAGAGAGGCACACGGTAGTCCTCCCACCTGAGGCGAAGCGCTCCCAGAGAGGCACACGGTAGTCCTCCCACCTGAGGCGAAGCCCTCCCAGAGAGGCACACGATAGTCCTCCCACCTGAGGCGCAATGGTAGTCCTCCCATCTGAGACGAGTCGAGCAAACAAAAGTCCTTGAAAGAGGCAATGAGGTAACAAAAGCCCTCTCCGGAGGCAGAGCCAAACACAAAGCCCTCTCCGGAGGCACTCACGAGCACTTTTTGCATACACACACTCCTTTAGAGTTCATGCGGGAGCCATGGATCATGGTCTCTTCCAGTCGCCTCAATTCCTTGCAAGCAAGGAGCTTGAGTCGAGAGGGTCTGTAGACACCTCGATCCGTGACCCCCGCAAGAACCCTAACGACCTTCGAGAACTACTGTTTTTGGGACCGGGACCCACCCGAGCACCCAGAACTACCCCTAAAGGGTTTGTTGGCCAGCAAATCCATTTTTAAGAGAGATTGTCGCATGACATATCACATTGTCGCGCGACAATCACTGATATGTCGCGCGACAATCACACTATGTCGCGCGACAATCTCTCCTGACACCCGACCATCCACTCTCTGACACATCAGTCTGTTAGAAACATCACTTCAGCCGTTTGTCGCGCGACATAGGACACATTGTCGCGCGACATATGCCCCTTTTGGGGAAGTGTCGCGCGACATACTCTCCCGAGCAGTATAAATAGGCTAACACCCCCCAAAGGTTCCAGGGCAGCGACTTGGGATTGGAGAATTCTAAGCTTTAAATCTGATTTTCTAGTATTTTATCAAGCATTCTCTATTATTATCTTATTTCTGAAGAATTATCGAGTCTATTCTCGACACTCGACGTGTCCCGTCTTTGGAATCGAAATCTCGGAAATATCTGAAGAAGAAAAAGATCATTATCGCCAGAGATCTCTCTGCCGTATTATATTTTCTTTCTTACTATTATTCTCGTCGGGAGGGTAAAGAAAGTCTCTTATAGTATTTAACATTAAATATCTGTGTACTTGTTTCATTTATGTTATTCTGTCCACGTTTTATTTGAATAAACTTATTGCCAAGTTACAAATAGTCTACCGTTTTCAAAACAAAAGACCCTGATAAAACTATTTACAAAACCAGAAGAGTAAGTATATTACCATCCGGATAAAATCCTGTTTTCAAAACCCGGACCGGTAAAACTTACTTAGGAATTAAAAACCCAGTATATCCTATCTGTTTCATAGATTGTGATACATCTGGTAGAACTCCTCTCAAGAGTTCTAATTCCATATTGAATTAGTTCCACTAAAAGATCCAAACTTTTCCAAAACAAGTCAAAACCCGGGAAAACCGTCATTATCCGAAAAATAATACGGGAAACTCCCTCTCTAAAGAAAATAACTTTTATCACTTGTATTTGCATTTCTCAAAACTCAACATTGGATCTCGAAACACAAAGGTTTTCATCCCTTTTCCCGTTTTCCCCAAGAATTAGGGTTTTTACTTAGAAAGTAGTAGACTGTCGGTAAAAGCATCCAAGTTTTTCAACATAGAATAAACACATAAAAGACCAATAGAGACCGAAAGGGAGGAATGGGTGCTTAACACCTTCCCAAACCGTAATATAGTTTTCGAGCCCTATAGAATCCTTGTTTCGTAGACAAACGTGTAGAGAAAGGCTTATCTGTAGCCTTTCCCCTTACACAACTGTTTTGTACGTTTTCTCGTAAAACGTACTAGCGACTCTGAACGAACCCCTTTGCATCTAGAATAGACATAGGGACACCTGATATGAATCAACAAAAGATGCTCCAGCAAATGGAATGACGAAATCCGTTCCGACGTTTCAGATGCCCAACCAAACGGGGACGAGACCCGGGGGGGTCGCATTTGCGGATTCTCACAGTAGGACACATGCATACAACCCAAACCAAACAGATTTATTATCAATGAAATCAAAAAGAAAACCACTAAAACACTCAAATCATGAAGAAACCCCAAATAATCAACCATAAAAGCGCATTATAAATTGGGGATTTTTTTGCTGTGCGGTCGATTAGAGTTGAGATTCAAAACCCTAGTTTTTTAATCTAATGAAATCAATCATACCTGCAGTAGAACGAGTATTCTAGGATTAATAAGTTGATTTCATAAGCAATAATCTTGATTGCATTCAATGAAGATCTGAAGTACTTCGTCAACTTCGGTCTGCGCCGTTCTTGAGTAAAATGTGTTAAGTGTAAATATGATAGGGTTTTTCTGCTTAAGAAACATGGGTGGGTATTATAGTATTTTCGCAACTTCCGTTAACGGCGTGACCCACTTTTTTACTCGTAGTAAATGAGGGGGGCTAGTAGTCGGGTATTTTTCATAAGGGGGGTATATTGGAAACTGGTAATAGATCAGGGGGGGTTTGTAATTTCCCCATTTAAATATTCATTTGGATTTACATTGTTTTGGGTTCGAGTATCATAAATTGACATGGAGGAGAGCGGATATAGGTTTGTGGTACTAAAAATTTGAACGTATACGGTTCAGTTTTCGCACTCTTTTTTTTTTGTATTTTTAGAACTTTGTTGGTGTTATGGTTTTGATTTCTGATGGCTTTATCTAGTCGTCATTTAGTCAAATTGTTCTTAATACTTACCCTTTGATATGATTTGAGACAAGAGCTTCGTATGTTTCTAGGAACATAATCAATGTACTAAATTAACGATAAAAATAAGTTATTTATTTATCATTTTCTTTTTGGACACGTGTTTTTTATAGCTGATTACATTGAAATTAGTGTTCTTGTAAAAAGAATTGTTGTAAAAGGTATTTTCATATATAGCGTTCTTGTATAAAGTGAGTAAAAGTGGGAATCATAATTGAAGACAGGTGTAGAAAACTAAAGAAAGAGATGAAAGAATATTATATTATTGTTTGATGTGTTTTCTATAACAAGAGATTGTCTTATTTATAAGACAATGGGATGGAGAAATTGAAGAGCTTAGCAATCAATCAACCAGATTTCTAGAGATTTACGTTGAAAATCTTACACAAATCTAGTGCTCCGTGTGGGTCCCTCGCGCGTGCTGAACAAAGCCATATGATGGGCTAATATGAAACTTCACCACAGGGTGTATACGAAATTTCACCACCGGCTCTATTGCAATGATGTGGTACACCAAGTATATACAATAATTCTTCGTACAGAAAAAAGTACAATTCAATCAACCACGGGAAATAATACTCAAAAATCTCGGTATATATTGAAAGCCTTTAATAAACAACTGCTCTCTTTCACTACTGCGAAGGACTACATCATCTCAAACAACATTAGTCAGGCAAATAGGTTCAAAACCATCAAAACACAAACAAAGATTCGGGTTTGTCAGGTCAACAGACGATTATACTAGATCTAGCTTCATAATTTTGAAATTGAAACGGTACGTAATATAGATCGATAATAATTAACAAGTGGGTGACCGGTGGCCTTACTGCAGAAAGTCTCTTGGATCGGTGACAAAGCCGGTCAAAGCCGATGCTGCGGCCGTGTATGGAGACGCTAGATAAATTTTACCTTCTTTGTGGCCCATGCGTCCCGGGAAGTTCCTATTGGTGGTTGAGACGCATACCTACAATGGTCACAAAAGTTTAACTATACTAAGATTGTGCTTGGTTCGTCGAGAACTCAATTTAGTGTAAATTGTTTTCGATGTAAATAGTTTGTTAGGACAGCAGTGGTGGTAGGTGGTAAATCGCTTGCACTACCTTCTGGAGTGCAGTTACTTTGCATCAGAATCTGGAAAACAATGTAAAAGTAAAACACAACTTTTCGTTACCATGCCAAACTGGTTCCTCCCCCCTCCCTGGTGGCAGGTTAATGTAATGGATATGTGCACTCTTTTCCTTTGCAAACGAGATCAAGAAATGAAAACAATGACAATATGACATGATCGAGTATAAGAGAAAAAACTTCCATCTGAAAACCCACACTAGCTAGCTTCTTTTAATGATGATCTTGTCATTTCTTAGTTTAGAAGATGCTCAAGGATCCAGATTTTCCATATTTAAATGGAGCTTGATTGGATTAATTTCCAGGGGATCAGTTTTCTAGGTACAGATTTGTTTTAGCCTAGTTTTTCATTTTTCTTGTTCCATGGAATCCAAAATCCACCTCTTCTAAGCTTTTGTTTTCCACGGGTGTGGTTTTTTTTTCATGTAAAATAATTCTCAGGAATTAATGTCTCCCATGTAATCAAACCAACACACCCTTATTTCGTCAGAGCAGGAGGCAATTCTGCTTCCCCTTGAGGATTTAGTGAGCTTCGTATTTATCTAAAATTTCTTTTGCAGATAAATATCCAATTCTCTTCCTTTTTTACAACCTGGTCAAGTGAAAGAGAGAGAGGAAGAATCGAATCCATAGCCTCCCAAGTGCGAGCTACATTATATATCGTTCATAACTTCATATTAGAAAGAACCCACCCCCTCTCCAAAGAGAGAGAGAGAGAATCTGTATGCACCAAGACATTAAATACATTGTCTATTGTATGCCCTTAGACATACAAACTTTAAGAATTTTAAGAAAAAGGAATTTTAAGTTATTTTTTTAGGCAATAAATTGAGGCAACAGACTTTAAAATTCCGTTCATTTATTCAACAGATCTGGCAAGTTCACCCCGGACAAGGAAAGACACCACCAATACCTGGTAAATTTGGGTTGATTCCGTCCCGTGTTACGAATTGCCATCTCCATATAGGAGGTGGCCATAAAAAAATATCTAGTAAACTAAAGATAATCAACGTGTGCTCCCCTACAATACATTTATTGGTTCATATCTTTATATATAAAGCCAATACACATTCGACTGCTTTTGATTTCCATGTTTTTCCTGAAATCTTCTTTTCCAAAATAAGGTTGAAACAAGATTCGAACCCTCAGTACTAAGAAAGTTAAACATACATTTAACCACAACGCCACTTACAATTTTTGTTAATTAGTTTGTTCAAATTAAATTTATATGAGTCACGCATGCATAGCAAGTGATGGGTAAGCTACCACACATTTAATTATATATATATATATAAACTTGCCTGAGGTTCATTCAAACGTGCATAATTGTCTTTAAGGCCGCCCATACAAGCACCGCAACTAGGACCAGTAGGGGTGTCACAACCAGCTTCTTCGAAAATCTGGGAGCAAGTCTTTCCACCAGATCCTGGAACCGGGAGGCTATATACGTCCATCCACACCTGAAATATTTATCAAATGAAGCAAACTCTAATTTACTTGATCAATATTTTTCCTAGCCTCAGTAAAATATTTAAATTTGAAAAAATAAAATTTTAGCAGCATAAGAAGTAGCATTTCAAACCTTTTGAGTAGCCGGGACAAGGAATGTCGGTACTTTGACCTTCTTGCCCTGCACACCACACAGTTAATACATAATTAAATATTTAATTATAGATGGCTCTTAAAAGGGTGCCCTGCCCCTCTTTTAAGCAATTTATAGACTTACACTTTTGAGGGGTTAAATGGCTGAATTTTTTCGTTCTACCATCATCTCATATAAAAAAAATGGCTGAATTTTTTTCATGAAAATTGGTAGAGATGATGATCTCCACGGTGAGTAGACCATCTCCCCAGGTTTCATTAAAAAAATTCAACTATTAGTTGCTGAGATGATCACCACATTATCAAAAGCCAAAAATGCACTTATGAATCAATTTTTGTTACACCCATTTCTAGATTGTATTTCTTGAATATATATATATATTTATTTATTTATATTTACATACAAGTACACGCTAGATAAGTCCCCCTCTATATTACGTATTTTAAGTTGTATTTTAGTAGAAACATGCACCCACCATTTCGGATTAGGATTCCATTATTCTTTTCCTTTTTTTGAGACATAATCAATGTATCAAATCTCACAATACAAAACAAGTTTTGTTCTCAACCATTGATTAATGATTAGGTTGAAATTAGCATATCCATAGAAAATAGTGAAAGTCAAACTAGACTCTTAATTCAGGGCGGAGGGAGTATACAACTAATAGTTGCAAATTGGAGATACATTTTTTCCATCATGACCAGTTTGACATATTAATGGGATTAGGTGCGTTTTTGTGTCATGGCGGACCAGAGTACCGGATTATTGTACCCCTAAGACCAAGGGGGGAAAATGTAAATAAGCAATCGAGATATTTCAGGTCTTACAGAAGCTAAGAAAAGTTTGGCTGCGGCCATGAAATCCTCAGTTTTTCCACCGGTACAAGATCCAATATATACTCTGTCAATTTTCACATCTTTGCATTCTCTTGCTAAAGCGCGATTATCAGGAGAATAAGGCTGCACAAAGTATATATACATTGAACACAAAAGCAACCAATCTTTGAACATTAAAATCATAGAGCAAAAAAGATTTAGCATGCAGTAATTAATGATGCTCAAAAACAGTTTTAGAATCTCCACGAAAAATATAGGGGGAGGGGGAAGGGATCTATTTGCCTTACGTGCCAATGCCAACGATCAAAACTCACCTTTGCCACCAACGGCTCCAGCTTTGAGACATCGAATCTGTACTCCTGAACAAATCTGAAGGAAAAAAACAATATTATCAACAGGTGAGATGTTATTTTTAAAACAAAACAACTGTATATATATAAGAGTGTTGAAAGAGCATAAGACGGAGAAATAATAGCATTTCCTTTCAATACAATCACACACAGAAGAAAATATTTCGGGTCCAGGGTTATAGCGGTTGGTGTTTAAATAGGTTGAACCCAACCCAACCCATTACTTCAACAGGTCTAAATGGGTTGGGTTCTAAATGGATTGGATTATAATGGTTCGTTGGCTGTTTCTATTTTTGTCACCACTCACCAACACCATCACACATTCATTCTCCCTCTCATAAACACGACCCCTTTTTTGAAAAATTTCGAAATAATTATTTTATAAACTAGCCGAGTAGGATATAAATTGCAACTCATATATACCTGGCTTGATCATCACTATAAACTGGCTCAAAGGGCAGGGATGTTTTGCCCTGCATGAAGCAAAGAGAGAAGTTTCCTTAGCCGTACAAACTAGTTGAAACATAAGCACAAAATTACTCAATTCTTTCTTCACAAAAACAAAAATGCAGGTCTGTAACAACGTATACATACTCAGAGTATATTCACAAGATAACAAGAGAGCGGGGCTCAAAGAGATTTTAAGTTGTCAGGATTTTAAGTTGTCATGCTAATGACTAACCTCAAGGTACTTATAGGTAGTAGCGTCAGCCGGAACAATCCCATTCTTTCCTCCAGCTTCAACAGCCATGTTGCATAATGTCATCCTTTCTTCCATCTTTCAAAGCATAGAGGATTGAAACAATCAAAACATGAGCCAAATGCCAACATTATTAAACCAGGGTTGCTTGCACGTCGGGTCAGGTTTCAAGGTTACATAATACAGATAGGGTTTCACTTTTGGTTTTACTTCACTCTTTTACTTTATTTTTTTTAATAGTTCCTCTTTAACCCTTTTATCTTAAATAGTTCACTCGTTACCCTTTTTTTCTGAATAGTTCACTCTTTTAATTTATTTATTTTTATTTTTTTAAATGTAAAGTCTAAGTCTTTTCCCTTTAAACTAAGAACTCTCTTAACCCCGGATGAGACTCGAACCTGAGATCTCCAGATCTGGATGGGAGCCTTTACTTTTAGTCTTTACTTTTGTTGTTGTTTAAGATATATTCCAGTACATTGTTCTTTAGAATAAAACCTTGTGTACACATGCTCTACACCAACAGAGCAGGACACGTGCAAATCTCGGTTCAGTTCGGTTTTATATGCGTTGAAGCCAAAAACCCAAATCCGACATTGTTGCTCCATTTTTCCTACCGAACCAAGTCATGCACTTCAGAGAAACATGCTGAGTAATATCAAATTCTTCCATTGAAAGAGTAATTTGAATAAACTTACAGTTAAGCTTTCAACAGTAGAGCCAACAAACTCCATTGCTTTATATGTGGCACCGGAGACGGACATTTCACCAATAATCTACAATATGAAAAATTATGTGAATAAAACAAAAAAGTTGAAGTTTTCTCAATCCATTCAAATACCAATAAACCAAACCGAATAACAAAACTTTGAGGCTCATCAGTCCGTAATATAAGAACAAAATCATATAATAAATTTGTCGTACAATATTTCATAATAATAATCCTCAGGATCTAGATAAACTTACTTGTAAAATCAAATCCTTTGCAAGCAAATAATTGGGCATTTCACCATCCAATACAAACCTCAAAGTTGGTGGCACCTGTAATTACACGCCAATACGAAATTCTAAACAATTTTGACACTGACACGTGGACTATAACATATATATTTAATAAATAAACTAGTCATGTAGCATAAACAAAAATGTGAATCACACATGAAATGGATACAATACTGTTGGAGAATATATGACTCAAGCTTTAAGCAAGTAGACCTCCAATTTGACAAATATTATCAACTTTGTCAAAAAAAGGGTAGTTGTTAAAATGGCTAAAAATTTATGTAAAGGGTTGACAAAGATCAGAGAACATAAACGAGAAATGACAAACCTTAAGCAAAAGCTTTCCAGCGCCCAATACAAAACCTGCATCAGTGTTGCCGATTCCAGTAGCAAATTGGCCAAATGCTCCGGCAGTACATGTGTGGGAGTCTGTACCTA